>JANHGC010004335.1:0-10595 GCA_027560395.1 Boaedon fuliginosus | reverse complement strand
CACTCACCGCACCTACGACCTTGTCCACATCATCAGGGGCCACAGGGACAAACTCTTCCCAGATAACAGGACTAAGATCCACCACAGTCACCTCAATGGACTCTGTCCAGCCAGAGTCAAGGTCCAGCCGGATCTGAGTGATTTTGTCCGACAGAAACTGGACAAACTCCTCGGCTCTACCCTGCAAAGGCTCCTCAGTCTCCGCTGGTCTCAGGAGAGCACGAGTCACCCTAAACAGGGCGGCCAGGCGACAGTCTGCGGATGCAATAAGAGCGACATAGTGAGAATGCTTTGCCGCTTTTATCGCCACTAAATAGGTCTTAATGCAAGCTCCTAATAGTGTTCGGTCAGATTCAGCCTTTCCCTTCTTCCAGCAGCGCTCTAGACATCTCCTCCAACGCTTCATCCCCTGGAGCTCCTCAGTAAACCAAGGGGACTTCCGGGGTCTGCAAACAGTGAGAGGTCGCAAAGGCACAACCCGGTCCAGGGCCCCGGCAGCGGCATTGTTCCACGCAGCCACCAGGGACTCGGCCGAGCTGTGGGTCAGGGCATCCAGAATCTCCCCAAGCTCCCGCTGGAACCCAACTGGGTCCATTAGGGCGGAACCACCTAGTCGGTCCTGCCTCCCTGCGGAGTGGGGTGGACATCAAGAAGTCCAGTTGGATCAGGGAGTGATCTGACCAGGATAAGGGTTCTACAACTATATCCCTCAAAACCAGATCACGGTGCCAGTGCTCCGAGATAAAAACTAGGTCAAGAGTGTGTCCCCCTGTGAGTGGGACCCTGAATTACTTGGGTCAGGTCCATGGTTGCCATGGAGGCCATGAACTCCTGTGCCGCATCCAAGGAGTTGCCCAGGGATGGCAGATTGAAGTCCCCAAGCACCATCAGCCTGGGGAACTCAATCGCCAACTGGGCAAAAAAGGATCCAAGCAGGATACTGGCCTGCCATTGGCCAATCTCACGTTTCAAATTTTGATCTCACCATGAGGATGAATTCTTCAAAGACGACTCTAGGAATGTTAGAAACTGGCTCAAAACCTCTGACACCTGGACCCCAGGGCCAAGCATCTCGATGGTGGGTTCAAAAAGATCCTTCCATGGCAATCTGCCATAGCGTAGGTGAGCTTCTTCATAACCACGAAGTTCCCCAGGAACAGCAACCCATTGAGACCCTACCAAAGAAAGGCAGAGTTATGGATAATGCACTCTTCTCAAATGATCACCCTGATTTCATTATTAGATTGCTTGGGTTAGTTCCAGAACTGAGAACTCTCTTGTGACTTGTAAAAACTTATCAAAATTATTAGTAGAAAAATCTGAGTGTTTCTCAACTTTAACAATCTTGATAAGATGTGTGGATTTTTGTCACCCAAAATTCCCCAACGAGCCAGCCAGTCAGCCAGCCCAGCCCCACTTAAAATCACTTAGGCTGAGAAACACCCATCTAGCTGATCACTCATCCTAGCAAAACCCTTTCACATGTAAGTAGGGTCGATGTTTTTAAGGTCATAAGTCAGAAGAGAATGGATGATGATATGAATACTGTATGTTTGTCTCTGCTTAAGGAACCCTCTTTGGGATTAAAGAAGCCAAGTTCCTCCACATTTTAAGTCTTTGAGATGTTTAAAAAGAGACTGGACAGTCCCTCATCTGAAACGGAACAGGGTCTCCTGTTTGATCATGGGGTTGGACTAAAGGACCCCCAAGTTCCCCTTCAGCTCTATTCTGATGGATTGACACCTGAAATTCTATCAGTCTTATGGCATCTAAGTGGCACAATGCAACACTGTAAACCATGCATTGTTTTAATTAAAAATTGTTGAATAAGCCACAGTGGTCTAATTCACACAAAAGCCTAAGCCATTAATCATGGGTTGCAAAACTCACCTGGATTCACACAATGGATTGAAGACACTTATAATGGTTTGGGGAGGGGAGGGAGGTGATGCCATCTTACACAAGCTGCCTCTATGGTGAAACCACCTCTGGGAGGCTTTTTTCCCAAGGTAGCTTCATGTTTCTTCCAGTGAAAATGAGATCATCTCTAGGTGTACATAACATCTACCAGGCTGATTCTCCCAAAGAGATCAAAGAACAGGGTCAAGCCCCCTGGCATGCACTGCCTCCCCAGCACCACTGATACAAACAGGGATGGGTTCCTACCGGTTCGCTGGTTACCCGCTTCGTGGGCGCGCTTTCCGAATGGCTGTCAAAAGCGCGCTGCGCGCGATCGACTCGGAAATTTTGGTGTGGTTCTGCAAGCACTCTGATAGAACAGCTGAACCCATCCCTGGATACAAACCATTGTATTATTGAATTGTACAGTTACCTGGAAGCAAAGTGCCTTTACACTTTTTCAGCAAACCTTCAGTGATGTTTTGGGGAGCCCTTTCACGAGCATTGAGCACCTCAATTTTTCCTGCAGTCCAAAGGAGAATAGATTGAAAAATCCACAAAGTTTCCAGGGAGGTGATGAATAACATCTAGCACTGTTCTGACAAAGTTTACTTAGATTAAAATCTCAAATCTCTTATTTCACTCACAAATCTTATGTTCAATCCACATCTAAAGTTATAATTTGTTGGTAGTTTACACTTCCTTAATTTTCTTAGGGTCTTAAAAACCATGATTCAAAGTAGTCAAAAATGACCAACATGTTTTTTTGAGAAGCGGTACATGCTGCTACATGTTCCACCTGAGGCCACTTCTTCTCGAGGTTGGACGAACCTACCTGTGGGTGCATCATAGATGGTGAAAATAACGCCTCCACCCAGGCCCATGCTCTGTGGATTCAGGACTGATGTGCAGACCAAGGCTGCAATAGCAGCATCTACAGCTGAGCCGCCCTGTTTTAAGATGTCCCTGTGGGGCATAAAGAGGACAGAGCGTGAAACATCAAAAGCTGACAGCAGAAGAGCTTCTCCTGAGATATCAGGCACAATGGGCTTCTACGGAGGCGGACGAGACCACAGCAGCAGCAGCAAAATACCTGGCTGCCTGAAAGGCACAATGGTGCCCTTCACCAGGCAGAGGTTAGTGACCAATGGCTGCTGATTGAACTATAGTTGAGAGCAGGACTTCACCTGAAGACAGCAGACCATCTCTAGGGACGCAGATGACTTCACAAAGTACATGCAGTTCTCTCTTCCAACTCTTGTGTTCTTGTCCTCAGATTAAGCAAACAAAGAGCTCAGAGGACAATTGCAACACAATTCATCAGCAGGAAGGAGGGACAGAGAAGAGGCGAAGATGTCTAGACTGCCAGGGATCCTGAGGAATTGCATGCTCAGCTCTTGTGGGAAAAGAGAGAGCTCACAAACAGTTGCTGTTACAAGAAATGTGTCCTGAGAGTTGATGATAATTGCTGGTAGTGAGTGAGTGAGTGAGTGAGTGAGTGAGTGAGTGAGTGATTGTCTGCTTGCTCTTGAGTAAGAAGAGTTGCAGCCTAGGAAAATAAGGCAACCAGCTTTTGGGATGGGAATTCACTGGGCAAACATATAGTACAGAGGCAGCTAATACAACGTTTGTTCGTTTGTTTATTCATTTGTATTCTATCTTTATTATTTTTAAAAATGACTAAAGGTGGCAAACATACCCAAAACACCTCCCTCCTTCTATTTTCTCCACAGCAACAATCCTGTAAGGTGCACTGGGCTGAGACAGAGAGAGAGACTGGCCCAAAGCTGGAACAAAGTTTGTGAAGACAGTGTGTTCAATTATTGTAATACATTTTCCCTGTGTGTCCTGCTACTAGTGATGCCTAAAAAACAGAAGAGGAGCAAACATAATTCAGAAGTCCTGAACTGCAAAGTCTGCGGTGTGTTTGTTCTCCTTTCTGAAAACAATTTGACTTATATTTGCAGCAAGTACAAATTAGTGCTAGCTAAAGGGGGTGGGAATCCAACAATTGGAACACTGAATGGCCACATTTCATCTCGGGAGGAGAAGATTCACTGGACCAAAAAGGCCCAAGCTGAGAGAAGCAACCTGCTTCTCTTCACCAGATGCTCCTTCCTGGCTTCTGCTTTCTAGCTCTTCCTCGGTCTCCTGTTCCACGCGGACATTAAAGTGATGCCCATAAAATTCATGAGCAACTTGTAAGTTGTCCATACTTTCTTCTCTTGCCAAGTCACCAGGATCCCTTCTGGGAGGAGCCACCTAAACAATACTTTATATTTAATTAGTTGTGTTGTCAAAAAGAAGTACTTCCTTCGTTGGTTTCTGACTCTTTTGGGTATTTGTTTAAGCATTATTACCTCCCTCTTTTTATAGACTATTGATTCTTCTCGGGTTTTTCTATACACTTCCTCTCTCAAGGCTTTCTTGCTGAATCTAATGTGTACTTTTATTGGTAACTTGTGTCTTCTAGCATAATTGGTATGCATTCTGAACACCTCGTCTATGTCCCTCTGGATATCCAATTTGTCTTTCTGTAATGCTCCCGCCAACATTTCAATTACTACTTCTGCCAGGTTCTCCTCTTTCTCCTCCACTGTATTTTGAAACTGAAAGTAAAATGCAGATTTTTCCTTCTCAACGAATATTATTTCGTCTTCGAGTTCCTTGTTAATTTGTAATTGTCTCAACTCCACTCTTTCCATTTTCCCTTCCATACGATCCGTCCTCTCTTCTACTTTCTGGATTTGCTGTTCGTTTTTCAATATTAGTACCTGAATATTTCCAATCTTTTCCCCCATCTCCCGCATCTCGTTTCTTGATTACAAATTGTTGTTTCTTGATTTCTTACCATGGTGTCTTGTATGTTTTATAACATCGCTTGGATGTTTTGCATTGAGTTAGGTTTTTCCAGTCACCACATTTTCTGAACCTTTTTGGCCCGACACCTGACTTGTAATTGGAGATGCGCTGGGTACAGTTTTCTTTCCTGATTTGGAAATTGTAGATGTAATAGTAGAACCTGACATTTCTGGCAAACAAAATAAATCCTTCCACAGAAGCATAAACCATGATCCGACACTTCCAGAAAACACTCAGCAATCAGTATCTAATAGTGCCTTGATATCTAGCTGTTACTCTCATAAGTTAAACCCAATATGCTCTATAATCTATTATACAATACCAGTTGTTATTTAACAAAAATTACTCAATAAATTTCATTCATATATAAAAAGGCACTATAGATAATATAAATATAGTATGAATATGAATAGTATGAATCTATCCGTATAAATATAAATATATACTATAACTATATTTGACATCAATATAAATATAAATAGTATAAATATAAATATCTATCCGTCACAATCTATGCTGTTCTATAATATTGTTTAACAGTTTTCAATATTTGATAGAAGTTAATCAATTAATTAAATACAGACAAATTAATGTATTGTAACAGATAACTAGTTATTATTAAGTAAAGTTCATTAAGAATTTTATGATACCAGTAATTTCCGTTCTTAACAATCTCTTCGCTCTGTCCAAGATCTCTTATCAGCGATCTTCATATCTGGCACCCCACCACCACTAGGTGTCACTATTATCGCTCCTCAGTTGTTTCAACTTCTTTCCCCAGACCAATGTCGGCAATCACCAATCTCTGACAGTATATATTTGCGCCGTGGATTCCGCATGGAACCCTTTTTAGCTGCTCCGATCATTCCAGTCCATATATCATCTATCAGTCACCTCTCCAGTCCACTTCAAAGCTCCTCCGGTCGCACCAAATATGCAGATCGCTAAAGCCCATTCCTCCACCTTTTTTCCCGGTCACCTTCTGCTCTTTCACGATCTGTCACCTTGTTTCCGTGGAGCTCAGCCATTCCACCCTCTGAAAGCACTCTTTTGCACAAAGATTTCCGGAGCAACTTCACCAGGACAAAAAAAAGGCAACAATCGCTCCGGTCCTCACACCTATTGCTTCACTATTTGGTTCCTCAGTTGGTATCGACTCACAGCTCTGGAACCGCCATTACAGCCGCCCTCTATCCTGATAGTACCATGGGGGTTTCCTCCGTTTCCCCAGCCCCCTTGCGGAGATCGCCTTTCTCCACGCGGCTGCAGGGTATCCCCTCTTCTTTGCTTATCTCTCCAGGATTAGCAATGCCCAACTCAAGCCTCCAAACGGGAGAAAATTTGCCAAGGAAAGGGAGCGCTCCTTCCCCGGCTCTGTCTGTTGTGACGTCCACACCGGAAGTCCTCAAGGCTGTGTCTATTGAGCTTAGTAGAATAGTGTATACTTTGTTGTGGATTAGCTCAATTGTGTGTGACCAAGGCAAAGGAGGAGGATGAGATATCATCCAAATTGTATTTCTCTCATTAAAACAATTTGGATCTCCTTACTCCATTCTAGAAAATTCTCTCCTGTAGACATTAATTTTTTGAAATAATTTGGCAATGGAGAAGAATAATTATTTGTTAACTGACCTGCTTGCTTTGCTTCGTTCATTGATGCTTTTATCATGCTTGCTGGAATTTTGACAGTTATTCCTTTTGTGTTACTAGGTGGCAGTAGAGTGTTATACTTTTCCTTTTCCGGTCATAAGCTGAGACAGTTCCTACCTTGGAGCTTCTGCCGCTGCACAGAGCTCATTTGCGATTGTATTTCGGAAGAGGAGGAGGAGGCCCTTCTCCTCACTCCTGAAGAGCAAGGCCTAGGTGAGCAATCGGAAGCCTGGGCCTCGATTTGGAGATGGAAGCCGGGGAAGGCTTCTTCATCGTCGGATTCAACCTGGAAGCAATGGAACGCCTCCGAAGATGCCTGGAAAGGTGCAGAAGACTTGGGACTGTTGTGGAGGCCAGCAGAAGGCCTTCAGAAGGATGAAGACGATCAGATCTTCGCTTCTGGGACCAGGTTCACCTCAGGATGATCCTGGAAGCTCATTGTAGGACCTCTGAAGACCTGAACAGATAAATGACCCAGCAGAGTACGTGGTCCTCATTGATTTCGTTGGCCCCGGTAGGGAGGTTTTCAAAAGCGGCTGCGAGGTCCTCGACTGCGGCATGGTAATTTGCTCACAGGATGGTGAGCCTCTTCGTAACTTTGTGGTGTAGGCATGCCATTTCTTAGTCTTGAGCGTAGACCTGGGGTGGCTAGCAAAGCTGCTTTTCTGCTGGGTCTATTGTCCAGTGGTGGTGTCCCAGAGACTTGATCTTACAAGCCTAGGGCTGCGGGATGGGTCAACTCTTAGGCCGGTCTTCTGTTTTTACTCATTGTAGCCACAGGGACTGCATAGTTAGTGGCCACTTGTCTTTTAGAGACTGCGGTGGCTGTCAAATCTGACGGCTTGGCTACTGGCATGGGGTGCATGGATCCGGTCTGGGATGTATGTATGTTGGTGGCCATTTTGTCGGCCCCGAACACAAAGAATTTAAACTGTATTGGCGGGAAAGTCCCTGCCAATGCATTAGCCATTATGGGGGACCCCAGGGATATGGGAGAGACTATCCTTTCAGTTTCTTTTACTGGGGCCCTTCGCAGCAGCCAGGGGGTCTCTTCTTCTGGGACCTCTGTAGGTTTCTGTAACAGCCAGAGACAGAGATTTTCTTTTTCTGGAGCCATTGTGGCTTTTCTTAGCAGCCAGGGGTTTTCTTCTGCCAAGACTCCAGTGGCCTTTTGCAGGAACCAGGGGCTTTTCTCTATGGGAAGCTCTGCAGTTTTGTGTAGTAGCCAGGGATTTTGCTCTGCTGGGACCTCTGTGGGTTTGTGCAGGAGCCAAGAGTTTTCTTCCTCTGAAGCCTCTTCCTCATCAGATTCCTCTGTCTCCTCTGGGTTGGGTGATTCTGATGGTGATGGGCTTCCAGTTATCTCTGCCACCAATTGCTGCTGGGTGGTGAATTCCTGCCATGCTGGGCAAGCAGATGCCAAGATACCGCATGGCCATTTGGTGCTCTTGGTGGCATCGGACTCTATGAGTCAGGTTGGGATCTCTTTCCCAGCCAGCAGACCTCTTGGCTTTCTTGGCTGGGCTGGGCATTTTGCCTGGCATCAGATGCCAGGGGACATGGGCACCTCAACCATCCTCTGCTGCCAAATGTCAGTGATTTTAGGATGCTGGTGCATGCCCCCGGCAATCAAGATGCATAGTGTTGTCTTAACCATAAGGTATTTATTAAAGTGTACAAAATAACAAAAAACCTATCTCTTTGTCTAAAGCAGGCATGCAAGCCTGCACACCTATTCAATCACAGCATAGCAGCACAGCAGGCTTCCTCAGCAAGCCCTCCTCTTCCTGCAGTTAGGAGATTTATGGTACCTTGTGTTTTTCCACCCAGGTATTGTGTTTGAGCATCGCTATGGTCAGCATACTGCCATATATTCTATCTGACAAAATCTTCTGACGATATTTGACCTAATTAAGATTTTCAGAGATAAATGGAAGAAATTATAAAGTTGGTTTATTTGATCAAGGTTAAAATAACTTTATGGTGTGATGAGCTATCAAACCTGTTTATACTTATGATGGAGATTGGAAATCACTACTTTATATATCACTTCTTTATATATTATACCTTCGAGACCGCCTGCTGCTACCATATGCCTCCCAGCGCCCAGTGAGATCGCACAGGAAGGGCCTGCTCCGAGTACCATCAGCGAAACAATGTCAGCTGGCAGGACCACGGGCAAGGGCCTTCTCTGTGGCGGCTCCGTCCCTTTGGAATTCGCTCCCCGCGGAAATCAGAACCATCTCCAGCTTGCCTATCTTCCGCATGGCTGTGAAGACCTGGCTTTGCCATCAAGCATGGACCTGATCATCTGTCCCCCCATTCCCTCTTGTGTTTTGATTGAGTGAGTGCATGAGTTTTTTATTTTATTGTATAGGAATTGTTTTTAAATGTGTTGTTCAGCCGCCTCGAGTTCCCCTTTTGGGTGAAGAGAGGTGGGATACAAATCTAATAAATAAATAAATAAAACCATAAAATTATTTGGGACCATATATGGGAATATGTGTTTTCCAATTCTCTTAGGCGACCCCTGTGAAAGGATCATTCGGCCCCAAAGGCGTCCTGACCCCCAGGTTGAGAACCACTGCCTTAAGGAAACAGGCCCAACTATCTGACTCTGCACGAGAACAATTTGACATGAAAGAGACTGCCAGACCAAACAATTAAAAATGCCATACAGTTTTTTCTGAGTTGGCCTTCATTTAGTACTAGGATCAGAAATTTCATAGAGAAGGGAACAATATTTATTAGGAAAATAAATACCTAAGAAAATGATGTAAAATTTCAATTAGTAATGCAGTCTCAGATACCAAGCATTACAGAATACAGTGCAATTCCTCCTTGCTCTACTCAATAGGTGAGCTTGGGAAGGTTTTCTTTTAAGGGTGGCCTACAAATATTACGTAAATAAATGGCATTCTTATTTCATGCAGGTTGATGTACAATTTGCCTTCAGTAACATACCAAGCATTGTAATGCAAGGTGTTTCTAGTGGTTATGGAGGTAAAATGTAATATTTAAATACAGATAAGAAAGCTCATGTCCCAAGCTCATGTCTATATGTACTGCCTCCAAGGCAACAGATCACTGAAGATATTATTAGACTTAATTAGGGAACTGACATTGACATGAAGGATCAAATAGTAATTCCACAATAATCTATACTATTTATGACAAAATGAGAAACATATTTTTAATCTCATCAGTTGGCTGAAAACATTTCTCTTTGAATAGTAGAAATCAACTAGAGGTGGCTGAACAGAAGCAGAAAAAAATATCTGGAATGGGGAAAACATATTGGGTTACAGTAGTATCTCAGAACAGGTAAGTAGAACTTGTTCATAATTTTAAAAAACAAGATGAGTGAAGCTGACAGGATAAACATTAACTGGACTACAGTAAAACATTCCTAAGAATTTGTACAACACACATCAATAGTGAATTAAAAGGCTTTTATACAACGTAACAAGCTTTTGCCATGTAATGCACAGGTTCGTAAGTTAGCATTTGGTCCAAAGATCACAAGTCAGGGACATGAAAGCTACAAACAAGAACCCTTACAGAAGGAAATTAAACCATCTGTGATACTTACTTGGACTGGGTTTGCTTAGTAAGGTTCTTTATGGTCAAGCCCTCCTTTCCTATGATCGCACCAACAAATTGCGTGGGGACCAGGATCCGTAGTGGGAAATCGAGCTGTTTGGCCTGCGAGGAGCCCCCAGAGGAGGGGCCCTGCTCCCTGGAAGAGTGGCCCCCACGCCGGGATCGCTGTGGGGGCTGAGGGGAGCTCACCTCGTCGTCTGGGATGTAGGAAATCTTGAAGGAATAGTTCTCAAACTGGTGACCACTAAGCTTCTCAATTGCTCTAGAAATACGGGGTGGAGAAAATAATTATCTACAAGAAATGTTTATTTCAACACACCAGCCTCTGTAACAACCTGGCTCAGCATGTGGCATCTGCTTATGAAGGTCCATAATCACCATTAACCCCAAATAATTATAAGAATTATAGTTTGGAGAATGTTTTTTGAAAGAAAATCATGCCAATAACATTCCTGGTTCCCTAGTTGACATTTGTACTACCACCAATACAACAGATCACTGCAGTTATTTATTTATTTATTTATTTATTTATTTATTTATTTATTTATTTATTTATTTCATTTTTATGCCGCCCAATTCCC
>JANHGC010004334.1:89723-100034 GCA_027560395.1 Boaedon fuliginosus | reverse complement strand
ACATAAGAATAAAAATAAAAATAAAATAAAATACATTCATCAAGAATCTTACCCACCCCAGTCACATGACCACCTAGCCACGGCTACTGGTCACATGACCACCTAGCCATGCCCACCTGGCCACATGACCACTAAGCCACGCCCACCTCGTCACACCCCTCACCTCATCACTGAGCCATGCCCATCTGGTCACATGACCACAGAGCCACGCCTACCTGGTCATATGACCATTAAGCCACGCCCACTACTAAGCCATGCCCACAGAACTGGTTGTTAAAAAATTTGAAACCCAGCCCTGTTCCATACATATGGTTTACAGCTATGTCTTTGTCCAATATTAAGATATTTTCCCATTTTCAGAAGTTTTATTCGATGTCAAAGCTTTATGAACTTCTTTGTATCATATTGGCATAGAGAACTTGACTTTCCATTTTAAGGCAAAGGATAGAAAATGGTGTTTGATGGGAAAAGGTGAAAAATGTGTAAATGTGTATTGATGACCATTTGATTGAACAACTTCTTTTGATTACTAATTTGGGAACATTTAATTGTATACTACCGTGTTTCCCCAAAAATAAGACCCTGCTTTGTTTTTTTTGGGCCAACAAAAAAGGCACCAGGTCTTATTTTTGGAGGATGTCATCCACTGACTAACCCATTAGTTAGGGGCACATGTATATTGGGTGCAAATCCAGCTAGGTCTTACTTTCAGGGGAGGTCATATTTTCAGGTAAATGGGGTATGTTCTCACACCCTTGATAATCTGCTAGTATGTTAAAGGTATATTAAAACTATAGAAGCATGAAAATAGAAATACCCTGGAAGCTAAGAGGCAGAAATTTGAATTAGGTCATTTGTGATCTGAGTTTTGCCTATATTAAGAACCTACTCATCTCAGTTCTCTACTATCTTCAGTATGACTTATTTTACAAAAGAAGTTTATCACTATTATTTTATTTCTTCCTATTTTATTGAGTTGCTTGTTGACTGGGCAGAGGATGAGTTGAATAAATAAACGTAGGAAGAAACAAATCTTATTTTACTGTTTGGTTTTATGCATATACCTTAAATTTTATTTTATTGACCCATTACATGATTGCATCTCCAGGTAAGAGGCTGTAACTCCTCAGGGTTATAACTGCCTATCTCTCTCTTCTCATGATTTGTTTTATTCAGCATAAAATAACTGTTAAACTAGAGCTTGGTGCAAAATAAAATGAAATAAAGAAAATTATGCCATTGAATGTTGGCAGTATGATTGGGGAGAACAAAACTTAATGCCAGTAGGCCACAGAGACTGTGTGTGAACTTTTCTCACCATATATTGTTATGTGCTACCTATTATATTTCATCCATTTATATTTGCCTTTTGGCTAAAGCGTATGCGCCAACTAACAATAACATTATAACAGAAAATAAATAACATTAATAAAACTGTATAAAGCTCCCAGTAAGCATTTAAATAGTCAAAAGAAATGGCAACCATATTAAAAATGTTATTAAAATAATATTGGCAGTGAAGAGTACCTGATAAATTTAGAATTAAAAAAAAAATTTTTTTTATCCATTGGGTGAAAGGTATCAATTCTGGAAAGAATGAATTTCAGAGTCAGTCACTAAGACTTTCTTCTCATACATTTCTGATGATTTTGGAGCCAAGGAAAGAGTCTTTGAAAAACTTAGACACTTGGACAAAGTTTTCCTTAAGTCAAAATAATCATTGAACATTATACCTGAAAATAAACTACAAGACAGAAGTGGAGCTGTTTCTTAGGTTGTTAATAGGAGTCCATCCAAATTATACATGAAACCTGATTTGAAAACTTGCAAATATTACGTGAAATACAAAATATTATGATAACCTTTTGGATCCCTGGTTAAATTTGCTCCATTTGCCTGAATACTTTATTAGCAATATTTGGTTCAAAAGGGAACTGCAGTTCATTTACCTAGGTTAATTTATTCTGAGACAGTTCCTTACTTCTTTGCTGTGTTTCTCAATTTTGTTTTAATGGATGCAAATAAGTTTTTAAATTAATGCACCATAAATATTAATTATGTCTGTTGGGGTCTGTAATATGTTTAGCGGCCCTGTCTCCAGTAGTGATTCCTTATTTAGGCGCCATTGATAAAAACAGCTGATGTGTAATATAAATTGGATTGCTTGCTCATCTTTGTGCTACATGCCTCATAAAAGCAATCAGTATTTAATGATGGTCACATTGTTGCATGTTGTGGCTCGCCAGCGTTCAGTGGAGCTGGCAGTTGATTCTGACTCTGAGGAGGTTGGGGAGGAACCTGGGCCAAGCTTGGATTTGAGGGAAGGATCGGAGGAAGATCCTGTATCTGAGGCTGGGCCATCTGCCAGCCATCAGTTGTCTTCTGCATCCGACAGCAGTGAAGAAGAGCAGATAGAGTCAGTAACTAACTAGTGTGCGTGTGCGCAGACTGACTAGGAGGCAAGAAGAGAGGAGGAAAAGGGACTGACAGGGAAGCCAGGCCACAGGTGATTGGTGAATGGCCACTCCCATAAGGCAGTAAAAAGTGCAAATGGGAAGTGACATTCACAGGAAACAGCTCGTTTGCCTTTTGGCTAAAGCCAAACTCGGCTTGTGTTTCTGGTCTTTGGACATTTTATTCCTGCTTCTGACTCAAGAACTGTGTGTTTGCAGTTATCTGTGGATTTCTACTTATTTGGCAGCTTTCCCAGACTAATTTGCAGATCTGACTTTAAAGACACTGATAACATAGACAGTCTGTGTTTTTGTGCAATAAAAGAAAGGTTTTGCTTTAAGAGCTTGCTGGGAGTGTCTTTCAGTAACCTGGGAGACAACATTGCCCTACTAGGGCAAGGAGTAAGAACTAAAGTCCCACTAAAGCCTACATTATTCACCCAACGAATCAAATCTGCATGCACCCTTCTCCATTACAGGACTATGAAATATGCCCCACTGTGGTGTATTCGGTGTCAATTCCATTCCAGAATTTACACCGAGGGACTGTCTAACTTGGCCTGATCAAACGTTAGAATGGTCATTTTCCTCAATTTTTGGAAAACAGAATGACATAATCATTCTTGTCCCCTTACGATGCATAGAGAAGTAAGTCATGGACTTCTCAGATATGCTAGTATACACTCAGAGCCCTAGATAATCCTTTTAAAACAAGATTAGACTGAGGCATGACCAATCTGCTTCTCTCAATAACCTCAGTTGGATTTTGTCCTCCCTTCACATCCCTTCACTCTGTCATGATATCTGAGGATAGGGCCTTTCATTACTGATATCGGTAAGCTGCTATGAAAAGCTTTGTGGCTAAAGAGAGTGATGGGTTGGTCTTACCTCTTCACAGGTAACGGTGGATGACATGGTTAATTACCACAACTGCATTGCCTAGTCTTGAAATGCTGCATTTGTCAAAACAATTTTGCAAGTCTTAGGCACGCTATTTCCAAAAAGCAAGACTGCATCTACTTTTATAGAACTATCCTACCATAGTTGCACAAATTCAGTTTATATTTTGAAATGACACCATAGGCTGCCATCACAAAATGCCTTGCTGCTTGGTACATAGTTCAGGACCCAGGCTGGTGAACTCTGCCAATTCCCATGTTTTTAAAAACAGCTGTAATAGACATGGTTCGGGGAGATGGGTCCAGATTTTTCTTTTCTTTTCTTTATCATAGCCACCTGCTGTGTTAAATAGATTAAACATTCATTAGCTTAAAAGAACAAGACATTTCTTTATGCTATTTTGAAGCACATTTCCTAAATAAATATTGGAAGCTTTTGAGAAAGCAAGCGGAATATATTTGATTGGCTAGTGGAACTGCTTTTGCCGAAAATGACTTCATGCTAAAATTAGTGTTTCATTGCAGTAGAGAAAGTGTTATTGGTTATTATTGTTTGAGAGAAAGCAAGAAGGCTTATAGGGGTTGTCTACACGAGCTGAATTATTAAGCGGGTATGATATCATTTTCATGACTGATAGAGTGCATGTGTGAATGGGTATTTACAGACGCTACACAGTTTATAGAGCATCAACAATGCCTTAATATAATAATTATTTTCAGTTGAGTAGCATTAAGTGACAATATTCAAGAGCTAAATTATAATTGTAGATTAACAGCTGCTGGATGGGAAGTCTTGCAATGTTTTTCATACACCACCAGTATCAGAGAGCCATGAGAATGGGGGGAGCAGCTGGAAATGAAGTTACTTTTCCCTCCAGTATTTCCCTTACTGGAACAGGAGTGGCACCCACACAGGGAAAATTCAAACTGTGTTCTTCCTTAGTTTGTTTGTTTCGTCCTTGTTTGTTTCTTTTTGTTTCATCTGCATTTTAAAAGCAACAAGTTTAATTCATATCACTTGTACTAATTTACAGGTTGAAAGGCAGTTATACTTCAGTTCATACTTGCCTCAAAATTTTGCTCAGCAATTCTCAGCTCAAAAATGTATAAACAGGGTGTCTATTAGCTGAAAACATGTGAATGCAAACTTAATTGAATCAGGGATGATATTCAAACCGGTTTGCATAATTGCAGGGTTACGCTCAAACGGAAAGAATATCATCGTTGATTCTGTTCACCTGTCCCGTTGCAGAAGGCCGGCTGAGCAAGGAACTCTCTGACGCCAGGCCACATGCTGCTGAATCCACACACACACCCCCGCCATTGCCTCATAGGCAGCGTGTTGTAATTGGCTGTGAGATCGCGGAGTCCAACGTGCTGCATCAGAGCTTTCCTTGCTCAGCCGGCCTTCTGGAACGGGACAGGTGAACAGAGTCAACGATGATATTCTTTCTGGTTGAGCGCAACCCTGCAATTATACAAACTGGGGATGGAAGAGAACTGGAACCCTCCCAGGGATTGCAGGAACAGAGATGAAATCCTGAAGTTTTTAGCTGCATCCTGCATCCCCATTGCCCTTCCATGCATAGAGGGGAGGGGCAATCCTTCAGTAAACTGCATTAATGGAGCTAAAATTTCATGTCTTTCATGAAGGATGCATGGAGGAGAACTAAAATCTCCGAGAATGAAAGGGCTGGTTACTAGGGGGATTTCAGCTCCTTGCACTTTTCTCTGCCACTTAATGATCCAGGATATCACTTAATTCCAACTGGGAATGCCAGAATTGTGGTCATTGAAGCAGTCACGTAGGTATCTCCCTTATCTACCGCTTCACTTACCTACTTAAATTGAGGCCATTAGTCAAGGACCATAAACAAAAGGACTGGTTGCAAAGTTATTTTTTTTCATCATCATTGTAACTCTAAACATTTGCTAAATAAGGACTATCTGTACATGCTCAAAGCAGCTGCAATGGGTTTTAGTGATAATTTTGTAAAATATGATTTCCCCCCAGTTATTACCTCTTTCTGTTACAATTTCAACTCTCTATAGCTTGGCAGAAGCTTTTAGAGGTCTCGGGAGGATGCAGCCATGGAGTACGGAGCATACAGATGACTGGTTATATACCTCAGTTCTAAATAACTATAGATCAAAGAAGCTGGATGATAAAAGCTTTAAGATAAGGACCAGTGGGTTGAGCAAGAAAGGGGTATTTAAGAAATAATGTCATCAACAAGGAAACTATAAAAGTTGTAACCTATTTTGATTCTGTTCTGAGTCTGGATCACACTTGCAGAGAACTTCCTTTCTGTTCCACCTATTAGCTTGCGCTGGTAATCCCTCCTTTATCCAAACAGCCTACCTGACTGTTATGCAAGAAGACAGGACAAGTGGATTAATCAGTGATCTGGCTATCCTTATTTGGCTCTCTGAATACAGAAATTGTTTTATTTCTTTATGTGTGTCCTTTCATCTTTTGTATTAGCACAGAGTGTGTTATAAGCCAAGATCTGTCTTATGGTACCCTACTCAGTTACTTTGCAAAGAAAGTTTTTTTTCTATAATGGAGGGAAAAGGAACATAAGAAACTTCAACTAGCCTGTCTAGTCTAAAGTTGTCATAATCTTTCCAGCCTCTCTGGCGATGCCAGGAATTGAATGCATCTTTGCATGCAAACTATGTTTTCTGCTTCTATAAAATTATATGGGCATTGCCACAATTTTTTGTGAGTACTATCAAATCCTCTTAGCTCATTTCTGGACTTTTCTAACTCCCCTTTGTTTACTAGAGATCCTTTGTTCTCCTTTAGCCTTTGCTTATCTTTTTCTCTCCATATTGTGACTGCACCCCTGCGCAACCGATAGGCTGAGTGAGTGAAATTAATCACTGTTGTATTTTCTATAGATTCTCACTTCCTCCCTTTCCCTAATATCTCATATTAAACTTACTTTCCTCTCCTAGTTTTTATTATGATGGTAATTTACAGTTTTGGGATGTCTTAATATATTGTTCATGAATGTGCTCGGATATTTCCTTCATTATTTTTGTGTCTTGAAAGCAGTTGGCGGGGTGTAGACATGTGTGTCTGAATTTAAAATTAATTTTTCCCATCTGATATTGATTCACTAAGGCAAGTCCCTCATCTCCCCACTGCCTTTGGCTGTTTTTAGGCAACAATTGAGAAAACATATTGTTACTTTCCAACTTTAGAGGTGATTTACATAAGGGAATCACTGTATGTGTTCTCTGGTATTCACATGATTATTTAAGTTTTAATAACTATTTCTAGGAGTCATTGAACCTCTGTCTATGATGGCGTTGTCCTAACTAATAAAGCTTTTAATAGATGGATATAGTTCTAAAGCTTTTATAGTCAGACTCCCGCTCTGAATTAGATGGGCAGTTCGAAAAGTGAAAAATAAACTAAAACAAATAAATAGTCATGCCATTGGTTACCAGAAATGCTGAATTGGTCAGTAACATTCAAAACATTCTGACAATTCAGAATGGAATTCAAAATTTAATAATCACTAGATGATATGTATATACAGGCAGGTAGTCCTTGACTTACAACAGTTCATTTAGTGAACGTTCAAAGTTACTACTTAGTACAGAAAAAGTGACTTATAACCGTTTTTAGAGTTGTAAAGCAGGCCAAATTCATTTAACAGATGTTTCACTTAGCAACTGAAATTCTGGACTCTATTATGGTCATAAGTCGAGGACTACCTGTATATAGTTTAAACTTCTTAAAACGTTTAAGGTTCCCGATTTTTGGAATGATAGAATCAACATGGAAGAGTTGCTCCCCTTCATCTGAGAAGGGCTGGTTGAGAAGGACTTCCTTCCAGGTTCATGGGGGTTTCGCACGGATTTCCTTTCTGTTTTTGGTCCTTCTTCCCAAGTACAGCAGAAGTTCCTGTTGGCTTCAGGTTCTGAAATTATCCTTAAAATATGTATGTGTGAGGGCACACAACATGCACACAAACACTAAAAAAAAAAATCAGGAACAGGAAAATAGAAGAAAAACGTTCAAAGCTTGCTCAATTCCAGTGCTGTGAAGAAAGCATTCGCCTTTGCTCCAGACTTTGAAGTTGATGAGTTAGGGCACTGATGGTGAACCTTTTTGGCACTGAGTGCCCAAACCGTCATGCAGGTGCAGGTGCGTGTGTCGGAGTGCTGGAAACCCAAAGACCAGCTGGTTGATGCATGCCTGGTTTTTTAACCATTTTGGAGCCCATTTTCAGGCCATTTTGGGGCTGTTTTTTGGCTGTTTTTTCAGGCCAAAAATGCCCCGAAAATGCCCCCAATACAGCCTGAAAATGGCCCCCAAACAGCCGAAAAACAGCCTTTAAAAGGCCTGGAAAACTGGCTGTTTTTTGGCCATTTTCCGGTGCTCCGGTGCCCGCGAAGTCCAGCTGGCCGGCATGCATGGAGCCAGCAGAGCAGTTGGTGACGGCACGTGTGCCCACAGAGAGGCACGCGTGTCATAGGTTCACTATCATGGAGTTAGGGAATGCAGGGAGAATATTCAAAATCCCTTAAGCAATGGATATCAACCAGTGCTGTAGGAGCTGCCCTGAGGTGGAAAGCTCTCCTTGCAACATGTTTGCCATGGCCTTTGAGGTATGGCTCCTGGAATGTCAGTGCTTTTCTGGCAAGTCACAATTCAACAACCCTGCTGCACACCCATGGTGGTGGATGAAGAATAGGGCCGAAATGTCTGTCCCTGAAATTTAAGTATTTCAAATTTCATAGGGGAAATAATCTAAAGTCTGAACTTTTAATAGTTGAAAAATCACTGTTCTCTTGGGGAAATAAAAGTAGAAGGCCAGGCTTCTAATGTTTATGGGAAGCCTTCCTTCCTGAAGGAGATTTCGAACACACATATGTCCTAGTAGCTCATTTTGTTCAGAACTAACCCGAAAAGGAGATTCTTTTTGCAGTCAATATTCATCAGCAAGCTGCTACATAATAGAAGTGCAATTTTCCCAAATTTGGGTGAAGAAAATAAAATAACATTTAACACTTCCCACTGAACAGGGAAAGCCACAAAGTGATTGCTGAACTTGTTCACATTTCTGATTCAAGTCCTATCGTCTATGAGTACTGGCCACCAGGAATTGTTGATCAGGATTTCTGTGATATTATTAATGCTGTCCCATATAAAAAACCCAAACTTCTGCCAAGTGAGGAATAACAGTATTATACTGAAGATGGTAAGAGTCCTTTCAAAAAAATTGTGAAAAGGAGGAATGCGGCCATTCTGCTTTTTCTCTTTCATGAGTAGACCTGCAGGTTTTCTACTGAAGGCTTTAAAATTTTAAATGGTCTCATAAAAAGACAAATAGTCTCTTTCCCCAAATTACTGTTCCATTCCAATCTGGAGACTGCACAGTTGCTTTCACACAAAACTCAATAGCATTGTACAATTTTCTATGGTATTTATGTATTGTGCTGCTGAATAGATGAAATAATAATTATTACAGTGAAACTCAAAATGTCAAGCGTTCTAATATTGTATTACTCACAGAAGATACGAAGTGCATAAATCTCTCTCCATTTATTGGAAAAGACAATTTTGCTTTTGGGAGCAAAACTGGACAAAACGTTTCTCCTTCTGGAAATTAGGTGGGCCTGAACTGTATCTTCTATCAGCTCTAAAAGCTAATTTGGCTGGTGGCAAGGAATTAAAAAAAAAAAGGTAATATTAAGAAGAAACTGAACTGCTTCATGTAATATCCCAGTTTTATTTTATTTAAATCAAAGAGAAAAAGGTAATATAAACATAATCTGAAAATCTCAAGCCTATGTATTACTACTTTCATCTCTCTATCTTGCCAGGGTCAATAAATAAGCGCATGTAAGTTGTCCTGAAATAAAATCTAATAATTTATTTTTATTTATTTATTTTATTCAATTTATACCCCGCCTCTCTTTCCCAATCAAGGGGAATAATAAAATTGAGACAAAATAAACTGCCAATTAGAATGACAGCAGTATTTTTTTACAGAAAAGATAAAAAAAAACAAAAGCTAACTTATTGTCACAATGAATGTCTTCATTCATAAAGATATCCATCAGGAGATTCCGCCAAATTTTTAAGCATGATTTTAAGTTTTTAGCAAACAGACAAAAACAAAAAGCAGTATAATCTAAGTGGCACATGATATTACAATTGAATTGAATAGAATTGTTAAATTTCTGAGAGACTATACAACATACAGTAACAGAAATTATAGAGTAAGATCATTGTTAGTTTACTTGAATAGTTGTTCAGTGACATTTATGTTAAATTGCATATAGACTACATTTTACCTAATATATTTTTATAACATATAGCTATTTTTTATGAACACCTTGGTCATTCATGCTGTTGATTTTTCCTTGCTTTCTTGTCTATTTCTACATCTTTGCTCAATAAATATATTTACTACCTTTTTTCTTTTGCTAATAATACAAAATCAGACTCAATTTTACAGAGGTATGCACTGACATCCTTTTGCATTCCATTTTTTTTATTTTGTCAGCAGGTTAGAAATGTTGCAGCAGCTAGTATGAAAATGTTAATCAAAGGCTTAAACTTGTCTTATCCTTTCAGCTATCTCACACTGCTTCAATTTTCTGTCCATGTTAGTCACTTGGACGCAATCCTGCAAAAAAGAGAAACACGGCTCTGGTACCTTGGACAGCTATTTAAACAAATTGTATGTGCATAAAAAAAATCGCTTCTCGGCCTTTTGGCTAAGATCAAGTGTAGTATGTGCATAAACAAATTGGCACCAAGCCATTATAGAATTAGCATTGGGTTCTACTTTTGAGAATGCTCATCTAGCAATGAGTCCCACAGAAATCAACAGAATATATTTCCAAGTTATAGATTTTATTTATTTATTTATTTATTTATTTATTTATTTATTTATTTATTTATTTATTTATTTATTTATTAAATTTATACC
>JANHGC010004334.1:32090-46233 GCA_027560395.1 Boaedon fuliginosus | reverse complement strand
TATTTTGCATTGCCGGTCGGCAAAAGAAATACCTCCAAAAAGTCTTTCCACCCCCCTCCTTCTCCACCCCTCTTTCCCCCTTTCGTGACCCAATTCTATTCTCTTTGCCTAAATCTTCTTATTTACTCTTATACAGCCTTAATTATGCTTCTAAGGTCAATCCCAGCAAATGCTCAAATCAATTTAAATATCAACCCCAATTCATCCAATCTATTAATAAATACAATTAATTATGGTATTTACGGCTTTTTCAGTAGGCTAGCACACTATGAAATAATCTATTATATTATAATGCAATATATTATGTTATAGGTAAATATTACTATAAATATGTAAATATGTAAATATATATATAGGTATTAACAAGTATTAGCTTACTTAATTCATCAATCAATTCATCAGTTCGTCAATTCAATTCCTCAATCAATTCATTAATTCAACAGTTCAATTCATCAATTTATCAATCAATAAATCAATATTTAAATCAGGCCGTCAATTACTAGTTGTAATTAGTCTATCAATTAATCTATCTATCAATCAATATATTAATATCTATAGCAGTTCAATGGTCCCTCTTATTATTAGAGCAGATGTATGGAAGGTAAAAACAACTGAGAAGAAAAGAAAAAAGAAAGAACAACAACAACAACAAAAAAAGAAAAAGGATGTAAAAAAGCTGGATGGGTAACTGCTTCAAACTGAGGCCGTGGGGGGTGAGGAGAGGAAAGAGAAATAGTTCCGTTACGTATCAATCATTGTCCAGCTCCAGAACAACAAGGGGGGAAGGCTCCAGCACAGCCGATTATAATATCCCTTTTTCTAGCACGTCACCAATCCTCACACACACAGCACTTCCAACGCCCCACGAATTCCTTCTTCCTCCTTCCGTCCCGATCTTCCGCTGTATCTCTCCAAATCAATCTGGTTCCAATCGAACAGTTCTGTCCTACACCGCCTTTAACAATCTCTCCAACGGGCTCCTTCTCTCACTTCCCAGCTGTCAGTTTACTCGGCTCCGTACTGCTGTTTCTCCGCCATTACTTCCGATCGCCACTCTCTCCGTGGATTTTATCCAGCCCGATCTGGCTCGATCCAGCACGCCGTTCTCTCTCCCGGGGTTCCGACCGTCACACCCCTCGAATTCGCATATATAAGAACAGGAACAACAGGCAGCTTGCAGATCTTTCTCCTTCTCCGGTTACTGTCACGCCTTCGGGTCGGCCATTCCGGCCGTCTTCTTACTTGTTCGCACACCGGGAGGTTTCCTCGGCGATCCGGCGGGGTTTGCGATCCCCGCCTACCACCAACGGCTTCCTCTCTCCTTTGCGAGTCTCTCCAGGTCTCGCAAATGCCCAACTATAGCAGCTAAACTAGTAAATTTGAAGCTAGAACGAGGAGAAACCTCTTCTTCGCTCCGTTCGGCGTGATGTCACCGGAAGTCTGCTATTGCTTTCATTCAGTTCCTTTCTAGAATACTTCTTGGAATAACCACAGGTCTACAATCATGTGAACCATGTTCTTTTTAATATGCAGTAATCTCCCAGCTCATCTAAGATATGCTGTTGGTTGGTTGGTTTGAGGAATGGGTGTGTGTGTGTGTGTGTGTGTGTGTGTGTAAGAATACCTACAGCACTTTACTAGTGCTATACTTCTCTGGTGACAAAACCTAAAGAGTGGCAGACCTCTTTTTCATCCATAATCTTGAATAGTGCATGCAGATAGTCCTTATTTAGTGATCATTTGAAGTTACAATAACACTGAAAAAAGTGACTTATGAAGTTTGCAAAGTCTTGAGGTCATGCAATCACCTTTCTGAACAACAAAATCAATGGGGAAGCCAGATTTACTTACAGCTGTGTTACTAACTTAAGCGTTACAGTGATTCACTTAGCAACTGTGTCCAGAAAGATTGTAAAACAGGGCAAAACTCACTTAACAGCTGTCTTGCTTAGCAACATAAATTTTGGGCTCAATTGTGATCATAAGGCGAGAACTACTTGTATCCCCAGAAACGATCGGCAGGTAGAGTTTAACTTCTTATGTGAATTAATAAGGTGCCATGATATTAATATTCTTTGAAATGCTATTTTAGGAAAGATAAATCAGTGAATAAATAGAACTAGCATTTTTCTTCAGAACTTCAATACGTTTCCAGTATATCAGGCTGTCTTCTCTACTGTAGGCAATAACTTGGGGATAATTGTTCCTCACACAAGTCACAAATCAACTTCACCCTTATTATTTCCACTTGAAATCATTTCTATAAAACAATTTTCTCTACTTTTTACAATTAGTTAGAAACCCATCTTTATGATTTTGGAGCGATCAAATAAAAACAAGGATTACATATACAGTAGTGCCTCACATTTAAGGTTACTTTCTCAGAACAAATCTGAGATAGATGTAAAGATTTCTGCAAGATTTTTCAAAATGATGCATTAAATAAGTGATCCATTAGATAAGTGATCACTATAGAGCAGGGGTGTTAAACTCAATTTCATTGATGGCCGCATCAGGGTTGTGTTTGACCTTGGGGGGCCAAGGTGTCACTTGTGTTGGGCGTGCCTGTGGTGGCCTGAGCACTCTGCCAGTGAAAATGGGCTCCCGAGCTCTGCTTTCAGCTGCAGCGGCCTCCTGCAACCCTCTGCCAGCGAATAGAACTCTAGGGAGACCATGCATGGCCCTCACAGGCTCCATTTCGGTGGCAGAGGCATTGCAGGCCAGTCCTTTGCTGTTGCCAGGGTGGCCAATGGGCCAGATCTAAGCACCCCAATGGGTTGAATTCGGCCCATGGGCCTTGATTTTGACACCCCTACTATAGAGGGACATGCTTGCTTGCTTCCCCATTCTGGTACCTTGCTCTTATGGTCCTCCAGTTTAGAGTATCACTTAGAAAGTGGCAGGCAGGGGACTGCCCTGATTGTGATCCACCGTTGTACCTAAGACACAGAAGTAAATCAGCATCAAGAAAGGCTAATTTCAGAGTATTTTCAGTTCCTAGAAAAATACTAATCGCTGTATTGATCCATGCTAGTGATACATTGTGCCACCAACTTTTTCAAAGTGTTGCCTTTGGCATACCATTGTAAAGATAAGATAGTTCTTGGCTTGAAAAAAAACCCCAAACTAACCATCTAATAGATTGAATTTCACAATCTGTTAATTATTAATGGTAATTTTTCATTTATTTTTTTATTTTCTGCTGAAGTCTATTACCTACCGAAGATATTTCCTAAGCAATGCCACATTTACATAATGCATACATGCTTTTCTTACTGATGTAGCATATGTGCATTGGTTTGTTAATATTTCTGTATGATTACATCAAAATAGCAAGTGTTCAGACATCGTAGTATGTACAATGTCTGAATATTAATTTATCCCAAGCCAGATGCATATTAGTACACACAGCTCATTTGACCTGTTTTGATTCCCTCTGCTAGTAGGGCTGCTACACAAATCAAGGCTAAAATTCATCAGAATTAACATCATGTCACTCTTGCCTTGTCTCTCTTAAAGAAGTCCAGGAAAATAAATGCAAATCTTGCTTTATAATTTAGGAGGCATAAATAATTGTTGAGATGGTCACCAGTGATAGAGATAAATAATGCTAATTTATCTGGAAACAAAAGTTTAATTCTCTTAAAGATAAAAGTTCTCCTTATCCAGTCATGTCCAACTTTAGGGGGAGATGCTCATCTCCGTTTCTTAGCCGATAGAGCCAGCATTGTTTGAAGACACTTATCTGGTTATGTGGCCGGCATGACTATATGCCAAGGCGAATGGAACACTGTTACCTTCCCAGCAATGTGGTACCTATTTATGTATTTGCATGCTTTTGAACTGCTAGGTGGGCAAGAGCTTGAGCAAGTAATGGGGTTCACCCTGCTGTGCAGCACTCAGGTCTTAAACCCAGGCTGTCAGCTTTCCAGATGACAAGCTCAGCATCAGTAGATTTTTATGTAAATAGTCTAGCTACTTCTGCTGTCTGCCTCATCTATAAACAGGAGAGTTTATGAAAATTGTGGCACTATTTGTATTTCAGTTTCACAATTGATGGATTACAAATGTGGTATTCATTTTTAAAACACAATTTTCTATTCTTTAGCAAATATAACTCTGTAGTGGGTTAGCCAACCTGATATCCTTTTGATATTTTAGATTACAATTTTCCTAATGCCTTGCCATTAGCCATGCTAAAATATCTAGAATGCATTAGTTTGTCTGTTTTTATTAAATCCACAAACATCTTTTCTCCTTTATTGTCTGTGAGTATTGAATGCATTCTAAAGACAATATACAGCAATAGTTTTAGACCATATAATAAAAATAAAGCAAAATGATAGCATTCCTACATCACATATTTGACAGCTATGCATAAAAACATGAAACCGATGCAAAATCACTTTGCCTCAATAGCTAAATGATTCTCTCAGGATAACATAGATGAAGAATGTCATCAAAATGACTGTTATCAAGTCACACTTTTCTAAATATAATTGTCACTTACTAACTTCTAAAATTAATAATGCTTTGAATATTAAGTCGCAAAAACACCATTCCAAGCATTTCTACTGATTTAAACCACTGAAATATGCAATCTATTCTCTTTTCATTTATGCATCATTTAGCACAATAGGCCTCTCACTGAACTTTTGAAAATGGTGGTAAGAGAAACCAGATCTAACAGAAACAGCGCTCAGATTTCGTAGCAGATAGATAAGGATTAGAAGAGGGAAAACAGATAATCTGTTAAGAGGGTGATGCTCCCTTAATATAGTCTGGTGATCAAGTAAATCTGAAGCAAGCAGATGGACAAAACTAGTGTGATTAACAGCTTCTTTTGCAAACAAGTTAATTTGTATCAGTTTGGTGTTCAACTATTTAGGTGTCCTGATACCAAGTGAATCTTATCTCTGACGCAAGATTTAAGCAAGGTAATTATTGTCTCTTATTATGTATTCAGCAACATGTTCTTAGCCCTTCTGCATACATGGGAAGAATCCTGTATCTATTAACAGAGCATTGAAATGAGACATGGTGGCTCAGGGGCTTAAAGACACTGGAGAAGGTCTGTGATCCAGTGGTTTGAGTCCTAGCACCATGTGACGGGGTGAGTTCCCATCACTTGCCTCAGATTCTACCAACCTATCAGTTCAAAATCATGCTACATGAAACTAAGTAAATAGGCACCACCGGTGAGAGAAATAACAGAGCTTTTGCAGATGTACAAATTAAACCGGTGCCAGACCTATCCGAATATGATGTCCAAATGCGAGGCAACCTCAGTGGGGGGAAAACACCTGTTAGCCATTCTGAGTGTGTACCTAGTTTGCCCCCCTGTGGTGCACTTACAGATAGCGCACAAATGTGAACTGAGAAGACTATAAATCCTAGGCAGCCAAACTCAGTATTAACACTGTGGTGTCCTGGCTAATGTACCATCACCATAGGTTAAATAATTAAACAGAGATTGAAATGAATTCAAGATAATAATCAGTCAACAGAGACAATTCATGCAAAAATATTCACGGTGAAAGCTACTAAAGCCAGATAAGACTGTTACTGTGGGCACTTCATTAGCTTCCAATAAGCATCTAAGAACTTTTAATTTTTTAAAGCTCTACATGGTTTGGGTTCATAGGTTTCTTCAGGACTCCTTTCTCCAGGTGAGAGCAATCTAGCATATTAATCCCAGGTTCGAATGTTTTGGATAACTCATAGTTATGACCTGTCGGGAAGTTTGATAAAATATCAGTAGTATTGTGTGATGGCTCTACAGACTAATCTTCCTTGAGAGATAAGAGTTGTACTGGCTTTTCCATCATGGAGAAAGGCCTTGAAAATGCTACTTTTTGAATAGTGTTTCAACATTAATAGCTACATGATGATACCTGCTGTTTATGCAGCATGAATTTTTTATTTCTGTATTTCTTTTTGTGTTATTTTTATTTTATATGATTGTAAACCCTTGAAAAGCTAGCAGTATACAAATTAAATCAATGTATCTATCAAGCCCCAAAACTGAGTTCTGGTGTTTTTCTGATGAATCCAGTGAACTGGTGTGTTTCAGTTTAGAAGCACTAAACGGACAGGGAGGAAATTACTTATGAGCAGTGACTCTTCTGTTACTGAATCATTTCTTCATAGGGACGGTATTACTTTGGCCAATTTTCTCTAAATCCATCAGAACGATTGACTGTTTTGTTAAACTAAAGGAAAATCACTTCAGTTTGAATAATGGCTTTGTACTGAATGCAGTCTGTCTTAATTAAGAATTTGCTTTTCAGACCTATAAAAATTTTCACTCTGTAAACTTGTGTGCATATACAAAGAAACTGTTTTACCTTCTGTTAGGATCATTGCAACCTGAAGTCAAATATAATATATGGTACAGCACTTATACATTAAAAAGTTCCCCCTGACCGGGGAAATGAGGCGGGGTATAAATCTAATTAAATAAATAAAAATAAAAAAATAAAAAAATTTATTTTATTTAGCTTGTACATTCTGTTTAATTTTATTAAATTTTTATACTATTATCAAACAAATTCTTGATGAAATTCAGATGTTGGCTAATGCCATATACTGAAATATACAACATGTTTATGTGAAGATCTACAATACATTATCTTATTAATTTTTTTAAATTCCTCAGAAAGTTATGTTTTTCTCACAGTATCAACAGTTAACCATTTTACACCTGAAAAGTGGAATTTAACAGACATAAATGTTCAGGATACAGAAATAAAATAACCTATGTATATCTGAATATTATGTGCTTACAATCAGATTAACTCACAGTTGTTTACAAGGAGATAGCAATAGCACTTAGATTTATATACCACTTCATACTGCTTTACAGCCCTCTCTAAGATGATACCCAGTTATACATTTCTGCCCCTGATCGAATTAGTGATGCCACCGAGGTGATGTCCCGGTGTCTGGAGAATGTAAAGGTCTGGATGGGGACCAAGAGGCTCAGCTTCAACCCTGAGAAGACCGAGTGGCTGTGGGTATTGCCCTGCCGTGGTCCAGTGGATTTTCCATCACTTATGCTGGGGGAGACAAATTGCTCCCCTTAGAATGGGTGCGCAACTTGGAGGTATTCTTGGATCCACAGCTACAATTGGATTACCACCTTTCAGCTGTGGCCAAGGGTGCCTATGCACAGGTTTGCCTGCTGCACCAGTTGCACCCTTTCCTGGACCGGGAGGCTCTTCTCATACCCTTGTCACCTCACGATTGGACTACTGTAATGCGCTCTACATGTGGTTGGCCTTGAAGAACAGTTGGGCACATGTATATGTTGTACGCCGCCTCGAGTTCCCCATTGGGGAAAGAGAGGCGGGATATAAATCCAATAAATAAATAATAATAATAATAATAAAAATGTGGCCGCATGAGTGATTGAGGGTGTACCTCAGTGCACCCATATAACACCTATCCTCCATGAGCTGCATTGGTTGTCAGTGGTCTTCCAGGTGTAATTCAAGGTGCTAATAACAACTTTTAAAGCCCTTCATGGCTTAGGAGCGGGGTACCTTTGAGACCGCCTTCTGCTATCTTACGCCTCCCAGCGCCCAGTTAGGTCCCACAGAATTGGCTTCCTACAGGTCCCGTCAGCCAAACAATGTTATACCCAATGTTATAGACCCATACTATACCCTTCCCTGTGGCAGTGCTGACCCTCTGGAATCATCTCCTGGCGGAGATCAGAACCATCCCTACCTTGTTGGTCATCCGTAAAGCCACAAGACCTGGCTTTGTCAGATGGCCTGGAATTGATGTGCCCCCGTTGGATGTGTTGATTGTTTGGTTTAGTTATTTTATATTATAAATCATTGGATTTTAAATTTACTGTAAACCGCCTCAAGTTGTTCCTGACCGGGGAAGAGAGGCAGGGTATAAATCTAAAAATAAAAATAAAAATAAAATAAAATAATATAAAATATAAAATATAAAATAAAATAAAATTTAAATTAAATTAAAAAAACCGAGCAAGGGTGGGTAATCAGCTAGTATGTATATAAAACAGGAGTGTGTTTGGGATGTGTGTGTGTGTGTGTGTATGTGCTCTATACAAACTTGCAGTCCTGCACTAATCTGGCTCAAACCTGGCAGATAGTTAGCTTAGCGTAGTAAGATCAGCACTGTCGGGGTCACTAAAGGGTAAGGGGCCTTTTTGTCCCTTTTTGGGGGGACAAAGAGGACACTCTTAATGAACAAGCAGCAACTCTTTACTGAGCGTGTACAGTTTTTTCCCTCCCTCTATTGAGCATGTTGTAGTTTTCAAACTCCATATTCAAATTGAGGCTTCATATTTTCAAATGGCGCTCAAATGGAGAAGCCCACCCGGCCAAGAAAGGTTGCCTGCGACATGTGGGAGGGGGGCCCGGGGGCTTCAGAAGGTCTGCAAATGCTGTGGCACAAATATACTTCTTTAAAAAAAAAAACTGAGCAAGGCCGGGTATTTAGCTAGTGCAATATATTAAGCTGCCCTGAACATGAAAAAAAGGCAAAAATCCCGTAATCCGAATTTCACCAAATCAAAATAAAGTGTATATGTTACTTTAAAAAATATTAATGTAATGCATGCAAATATTATTTCATACTGGATTGTCTACTTTTTTAAGCCAGCCATTTTTTTTCAAACTCTGCAACATTTAAAATTTTGAGCAAGATCTGCTCTATTATGCATTGCCAAATGAATTCCTTATTTATATGAAATAATGGATTATATCAATTCTATGACACTTAATGAAGATAAAGAGTAACTTAATTTCCATATTAATTTCTCAGACTAAAATGACAGTAGCATAGCCTTTGGGGTCAAGTTAATTGTTTCAGTTATGGATGTCTCAACCAAAGAAATATCTTGTTTAATTTTCTACATGCTCTAGATCCATTTTAGTCTCTAGCCCTAACATCATTACTCCTTTTCTGAATTAATTTGGAAGAAAAAAAATAAGTAAAGGTCAACAATTTTAAGCACAATTTGCTGCTGTGAATTATAAAATCCTGAATATTATAGAAGTGTTGAAAATTTGGGGAGAAAAATCCTTAGAGTCAGTTTTTTTTCTCTTTTATATAAGGATTGCCTCATGGGTCTTTTATTTTCATGAAAACATTCAAATGTTTCAATGTTTATTTCTCATGCTTTGTCTTTTATTAGTCTCTTTGCTTTTATTTTAGTTTTTCACACATTCAGAATGTTCTATATTTCAGTATAATAAAACCTGGAGTGCCTTAGGTTTTCTAAGTTCTGTGGAAACAAAGCTCTAAATATTGTTTCACTCTTTGAGAGATTAATGTAAACTTAAAGTAAGTCTCTTTATGTTGGTAAAGCAAAGTTGGGTGGCAACTCACATTTAGTGTTTACTTATTTGCAAAGCCCAATAAATGATTTTTAATCATGACCGGGGAAGAGAGACGGGTATAAATTTGATAAATAAGTATGGTTAAATTTTCCATGATAAACAATGAAAGCAATTCAAGCATGTTTTGCTCTTGGTCTTTTGACTTAACACACATAGATTAAAATCTCAGCCTCTGCAAGAACATTGAAAATATGCACACCAAAGCTCAACCACTAAACAGAAGCATCATTGTTTTGAAAACCTCTTTGTTTTTATTAGCAAGGCTTGTGTATGCCCATTGAAGACAACATAGCCTTTTGCATTTATATAATGTCTACCTGCATGTAGAAGAAAATACAAAGCATTATGTATGAAGCAAGATTTCATGAGCTTTAAAGTCCTTATAGTAAAATAACAATCATGAGCTTTAAAGTCCCTATAGCAGGGGTCTTCACACTGGACAGCTTGAAGACTTGTGGACTTCAACTCTCAGAATTCCTCCTCCAGTCATATTAGCTCAGGAATTCTGGGAGTTGAAGTCCACAAGCCTTAAACCTGCCATGTTTGAAGACCTTTGCCCTATAGTAAAACAACAAACATACTTAGTGAAAAGCAGGATATGTGTCAGTAACCTTTGGCAACTAAAAATAATCTTCATTAATTTTTACATTTGTCTAGAGAAGTCAGCCAGTTGGGAGCCAACAATAGCAGCATGATCTGCTTCTGAGCACAACATGAAATAAATCCTTTGTCTTCCTCAGCTCCCTATCTTCTCTCTTCACTTGGACTTCAAGAATAGTAACAATTGTGTTATTACCCATGCTAGAATTTAAAAAGAAAATGAAAGAACAACTGATAAAATAACAAGCCATTCATAGGATTTGAGATGGTTAGAGAATTCAAAGCAATTCTTGCAATACTATGTCCTTAAAGTTATTTTCCCAAGTCTGCAAGCTCAGAAAGCTTTCACATAATTACCTTTATCCATGTTAAAATACTAATTTATTCATGATTGTGACTTCTTAATACAAAAAAAAATCCTTAACAACTTATCATTGAACTTTATTCTTTCAAAACAAATTATTGGAATTAGGTTGAGGTTTGTTTTAAAGAATCAAAATGCCCATGATATTCCAAGTACAAGGCTTTCATCTGGATTAAAGTTTTGCTTATTAGCTTTATTTGTTAACCTTTTCCTTATTCTATATAAGCTAACACTCTTTCCATAGTCCATGATATGTAACAGCAACACACTTGAAGTAAGCAGGTATTAACATGATATACTAGCTTGGATTGTTTATTTTAACTTGTAGTAGGGTACAGTACAAATCACAGACCAGGAAGCTGAATGAATCTTCTCTGGTATTTACCAGGAATAGGTTTAGTATACAAGCATATACTCCAGATCTGTTAAGCCTATTAAATACAGCTTATCTACTCATCTGTTCTTAATGCTATATGTATAAGTGACAAACAATAATAAAATGACAATCACCAGGATGGTACATTTCCTCTTAACCTGGATTCTTAACTATCCGTCTTTCCTAGCAGTAACAAAATGGTAGCTAGTTGTTTCTCTAGTCCTTTCTTTTATAAACTTTTAACTTATACTCAGACCTGTTTTTTTCTCCACTCTCCAGCCCCTGCAGTAGGTTTGGCTGTTGATTGCTTCTAAGTTAGTTTCTTAGTCAGAGGTCCCCAAACCTGGCAGCTTTAACTTGTGGACTTGTGGACTTCAACTCCCAGAATTCTGGGAATTGAAGTCCACAAGTCTTAAAGTCACCAAGTTTGGAGACCTCTGCTCTTAGTTCTTGGTTTTTGTAAAGAAAACAATTACTCATTACTGTCTGGAGTTGGTTTGTATGTTGGTTTGTATGTATTTTGAGCCTATTAAATTCTGCTACACCTCACTCAGCTGTGTTAGCTTCAGAATACAGTATCACTGTTAACTCCCCCAAATGTTGATGTTCGACTTTGCCCCCTCCCCACACCACTGGCTTCTCCTTCAGCTTTTAAGCCCAACTTCCATTCTCTCTTCTCTAGATGCTTACCTCCCACACTGTGTTTTCCATGTTTATATCTCTCTGCTGGGAAGATGGCATGCTTTAGTCTTTTAAATTACTAGGGAATATAAAACCAGAAGGAAGGAAAAGCTCAAGCCACTAATCTTCTGAAGAATCACAAGTACTCCATCAGTGAATCCTAATGTTTTAATGTCTTACTTTGGCTTATATACTCCTAACTCTTTACAAAACATCACAAAACATCGTTTTTACGCTTGGCTTTTTCTCTGTGCTCTCCAGATAACCAGCTTCTCAAAAGCTTTTAATTAGACTGACTTTCAGTGGTTAAGTAATAGTAAACCATAGCAAATGGTTGGGCATTAAACCAAATTGATTTGGGTGATAATATATTTTTTTATTATAACCCTGGTTGAAAAAAATTGAACTGTATTGTTGAATTAATTTGCTTTTCTGATATATTCAGACATTTCTATGTAATGTAGTTTCTTTCTTTTTCTTTGATTTTCCTCCTCCAGGACTGGCAAGAAGATTTAATTTAAAGTAATCAGCATATCCCTTGCCTTATGGACAGAAAAGGAAACTTTGTAAACATTTGAAATCTGCTTTCTTTTTTATTTTATTTCAGTTTCTGATTTTTTTTCTCTTGGATTCTATCCCCAGTTTGGACAAAAATCAATTATATTTGCTTCCTGCTGTATACTGAAACACATGGAAATGATATGTTTGCAAACAGCAGAGCAAATTCAGGAAAAGAAAAATGATCCTTTATTATCAGAAGTTGGCAATTTTATTCTAGGAACAACATTCCCATGGCTCAGAGCTAGAGATATATGTCAAACATTGTAACAAAATGTGATCAGAATTTTATTTTATTTTATCAAGAGCAGTAAATGTTTTTGGTAGCATTAAACACTTGTACTGTTTAAAACTACTATGATATTATTTGTTTGTTTATTTTTCTAGAACAGGGCTGTCAAGCTCGTGGGCCGTGGGCTGGATGTGTCACATGCTGGCCATGCCCACTCCCAGTTTAGCAAAGGAAGAAAACGTCCCGATACATCATGTGACGTCGCTATGACGACATGAATTTGACACCCCTGTTCAAGAAAATTTTTGGTAATTTTATGATTTGCAGAATCAGTTCCAAAGGAAGCTTGGGCTAGAGGTTGGCGCTAGAATTAATGTTTTTATAGAATCTTCTCATCCAATCCTCACCTCAAGGCAACAGACCTTGCAAAGATAAGAATTCAAGGTAGGGTGGACTTCAATCTTTTGTGGGTGCAAAGGAACTTGAGACCGATGACACATTTGACCCGTCCTTTAGGCTCAGCCTGGTCATCTCCTACACATGCAGGTTAAAGCATCTCCAACAGTTGTGTATCATGATTTCACCAGTGCAGGGAATCTCCCAGTCAATTGAACTGTTCTTATTACAAGGACATTTTTAAACAAAAGACATTTTCTGTTTAAATTGTTATAAATGTGAACAGAAACAAAAGCTACTTTGCAGTAGTTCTAAAAATTTTGCCTGACCTTGGATAATTTATATTAATTTGGCACAGAAAACAGATGAGAAATCTAAATATTACATTGTTGAATAAGGGTTTTCAATGATGGGAGATGCAGACAAGGTTGGAAATAAGGCATCTAAGATTATTTAAGAACTTCTTCACAAATTTCAGCTGCTAAGGTTTTCATGAGGTTTGGTGCTCCTAGATAAATAGTCATTATTGTATCTAGGGTGAAATATTCCCAATTTGTTCCAAGCTGATGTTTAAATATTTATCTGTTTGTGAGTGTTGCCCAGCTGGGTCAATATACTTAAACCAGACTGCAACGGGAGAAATGTATTTCCTATTTATTTGGGAAATCCCAACATACTATATAAAACACTGCATATACAAAGAATTAATATTAAGAATATATACCGGAATTTGTCAAAATTTGTATACTTGGAGAGGAACAAGCTTGATGTTCCTTATCACTGCTATCATAAACCAGATCATTGTGCTTGTAAAAAGCGGTCAATTTTTATAGCTAAATGATCTCGATGTTACTTGACATTATACTTAAATAGGATCATGTTGCATTGTGTCTACTGTATTGTGGAGCCAAATGAGAAGAAAAATTAAATAAATACAGCTACTTCAGTTTAGAGATGCTTTTAGCTGCTAAGATCAAGTGACAAGGTTGTGTGGAAGCTGCCATATCATAATATTAGCTAATCGAGGACTATAGTTTAAAATCACATAAAAACAAGCATGTTCTTCTATTGTAGCATCCTGTGAATTAAACTCTCCATAATATTTCTCAAAGAGATTTTGTAATACAAAACACAGCATGTAGTAATATCATGCATCTTACCATTATTTTATTGGGGTCTAGTACTGAATATCTAACTAGAGAAACAGAGAAGAAATGAATATTTAATACCATTCCATCCAATGGTTTTCATCTCGAGCTATTCTTCCAAGTTATTTTTCCCACTCTACTAATTTTTAATGTACAGTAATCTTTATACATTCACTTATATATCCTTTTATTCTTGGGAATTTATTCTTGAATATAACTCATTGAAGATGAGGGCATGATTTATAATATGCATTTTTTCCCTTAAACTACTGTTATTTAACATTATGTACAGTATATGGATGTCCCAAAGGTGCTTTTTCAAGAGGCAACTGGACTTTCTGGGTTTTTTTGAAGACATTTCGCTTCTCATCCAAGAAGCTTCTTTAGCTGAGCTGAAGAAGCTTCTTG
>JANHGC010004334.1:14360-31990 GCA_027560395.1 Boaedon fuliginosus | reverse complement strand
GATGACATCCCCCGAAAATAAGACCGGGTGCCTTTTTGGGTGGCAAAAAATATATAAGACAGGGTCTTATTTTCGGGAAAACACGGTAACACAAACCAGGCAGCATCCATTCATCCAGGGTGGGGATTAATTCCACATCTGCCAACAGAGCCAGGTCTTTGTGGCTCTGGAAGGCCGATAGATTAGGGATGGTTCGGATCTCTATGGGTAGCTGGTTCCAAAGGGCTGGTGCCACCACAGAAAGGCCTTTGATCGGGCACCCGCCAGCCGACATTGTTTAGCTGACAGGCCGACTGTGGGATCTAACTGGGCGCTGGGAGGCAGAAGGTGGCAGAAGGCGGTCTTGAAGTTACCCTAATAATAACACACTCCCCTTGATCAAGAATTTTTAAATGCTTTGTCATGATTTCTAAGTCTGCTGAAGCTGTGACAATGCTTTTAATAAAGAAACGGCATCTGGATTTAGGACAAAATAATGGCAGAATCTGGAGTCTATCCAATAAGCTAGTAATTATAGGAACAAAACAGCCTCTAAGTGGGATTTTATGGGATTGCCTCGGTCTCTCTTAGGAGAAATAACCACAGAACCAAGTACCCGAAATTTGCTTTTTATTCTCATCATTTCTCCCCCAAAGCATCCTTAATCCCATTGAGGGGCTAACTTTTATGGCACTTGGTAAGAGGAAAACTCCCACTATTATTGTTTTTAGTGGATTCTCTACTCTGTTGGACAGCAAGCATCAGCAGATATCTATTTAATAATTGGGGCCCAAGTAGCTCCCCAAATGGGATAGAATGAACAAAAGTGGTGTGGAAACTTAGTAATTGCCCAAACAATGGAGTCCTGATACATTCTTGGTCCCTGGGAGTCCAATTTACCCCTCCGCCATAAAAGCTGATGTATATTTTATTTCTCATGTCAGTGGTATTTTGGGAGCTTAATTGATGTGTTCTGTTTCCAAATGGAGAAACACTAAGGTGGTAAGTCAAGCTAATGGAACTGGCACCCCCTAGTAACCAGGTCAAGCACAGTCATTATGAAGAACCGGTTCCTAGGCACCTCCGTACTGTAGCTTTTGTCTATAAACTGTGACATATGACCGGATTAAGTAAATAAATTGCAGCTAGGAAGGGATCTTAGAAAGCCAATGCTAGATTAGGATGGATAAGGGAAACAGAAGCTGACTGAGAAGCCAGGTTGATTTGAACTGATTCGTAATGTACGACTATGAAATTCCAAACTGAACAGCCACCAATGTAAATGGGTTTTATATACAATTGTTTGTAGAGCAATGTTTTCTTACCCCCAGGTTGCATTCTGACTAGCTTGGGGTGCAGCAGGGAAGATATGTGTGTCTTTTTTCAGCCCCACTTAAGAAAAAAGTTTCCTCTGTCCAGTCATGTCTGACTCTAGGGGGCAGTGCTCATCTCAAGAGTTCCCCTTGACCGGGGAAGAGAGGCGAGGCATAAATCCAATAAAATAAAATAAATAAATAAATCTCCATTTCTAGCTGAGGGAACCAGCATTGTCCGAAGACACTTCCGTGGACATGTGGCCAGCATGATTATTTGCCAAAGTGCATGGAATGCTGTTACCTTCCCATGGAAGTGGTACCTATTTATCTACTTGCATTTGCATGCTTTCAAACTGCTAGCTAAAGAAATATTAATAAATTGTTCTGTTTATCTAACAGTGAAGAAATATTATGGAATATAATATAAATCCATTACAAGTGTATATTATTAAGAATCTCTTGATGGTTAGAAGAAAATAAAGCAGTATTGTATTTTAACCCCCCAAAAAATCATTGCTTTTCTGTTTCTGTACAAGAATGATCAAGCCCATCTGGGGTGCACCAGATTCAGGAACATGCAAACAAGATGAGAATGAAAATATGGCAAGGTTAGGAATAGTATTCAAAGTGTTAGATGGGCAATAATCAATACCTCTGAAATAAAAATTGATTTAATTATATTTAATTATGTTTGATCACTCCAGTTAGGTGACAGTCCAAATTGATTTTGATTATCTTGGAACAGCTAGCAGAGTTAGACCTGGTTGGTATTTGGATGAGACCACCAAGAAATCTGTGAACTGTAGATTAGACAGTGAATTTTTTTTTGTTAAAAAAAAAGTCCTTGAAAATGGCAATCAATGTCTGCAGTGTTGCCAAGAACATTTGCTTGATGTCACCCAGAGTCAGCTTGAGGTTTTGTGTTTAAAGTTGATGGAGAATGAAGCATACCAGAATGGTGAATAACCATCCATACTAAATTTAGGGAATATATTAAAAATTAATGAAAAGGTTTAGTGCATTTACTGTATGTTTTCTAATTATGGCAGATGGCTGTTATTTATACTGTAGGCTTGATCGAGTGGTATGAAATTGTTCCCTGGTGCAACTTTCTAAAAACTGTATAAAAATACAGACAACTCGTTTAATTACACATTATTTGGTGGAAGAATTCCCCCAGGAAAGTTGCTCCAGTCCTTAAAAAAAAACCCAAGTCTTTCTGTTCTCATGTAGGTTATAGAAGTATGAAAGTAATGATACTGAGTAAATAATTTAGAAAGTACAATCTCTTGGTTCTGATGCATGAGGCTACCACAAGCTTATTTTCTATTTCAAGGGAGTGTTTACCTGACAGCGGGTTGTCCACCTGACAGCTTTTCAACAACCACAAGGAAATGCAGGCCTTTCCTTTCATGAGTTGTATCAATAAGTAGTGTATTCATTTTAAAGATAAACATAAAGGATTCCCCTGTCCAGTCATGTCTGCCTCGAGTTCCCCATTGGGGGAAGAGAGGCGGGATATAAATCAAATAAATAATAATAATAATAATGTCCGACTCTAGAGAGCAGTGTTCATCTGTTTCCTAGCTGAAGGAGCCAACGTTCAAGGATGTTTCCATGGTCAAGTGGCTTTATGCAGAGGCACACAGAATACCTTCGCATGGATAATAAGTGGTACCTATTTATCTACTTGCATTTGCAGGCTTTCAATCAGCTAGGTTGGCAGGAGGTGAAGCAAATAACAGGAGCTCCTTCCATCACGCGGCACTAGGGTCTTGAACCCAGGCGGTAAGCCTTCAAGCTGACAAGCTCAGGGTCTTTAACAGCTGAGGTACTACACCCTGCCCCTGTACTATTTTAACAAACTATATTTTTTTTTAGCCTAAATCCAGATTTCATCCCAGGGAAATTGCATCCCAACAGAATCATACCTGTTTGAATGCGTGGTTAACCAACAACTGTCAATTTCATACAAGAAAAGACACAGCCAAAAATATTGGTAGATTTGCACTTTCCCCAAAGAAGCCCAATTTGTGATGAAATAAATTGACACAAACTGACACAAGTAAATGACATCCACCAATCTTTGATTTGATGATTTACAAGGATATGCTAAATAATACATCAAAAGCAAAGGGTCTGCTCTGTGGACAATGGGATAAAGAATGGGAATGCCATTTACTTGTGTCAATTTCAACTTATTTCATGGGAAATTGGGGTTCTTGGGGGGGAAAAGATGGAGGGGTATGACTATTTCTGGTCATGTCTGTAGATGTACCTACGGCAGATACAATGGTGAAAATCACAGAGCAATGCTATGACAAACTTGAAAGACATTTACATACAAGGTTGCAATGCTAGTAAAAGTGGAATATAGAAGTTGGAGAAATGGAAGACCTTTGAATCACAAAAAAGATTCTGATTGAATAAATGTATCAATGAAGAAATTTGGGCTAGTTTTGCAATGACAATGAAGTGAAAATGATCAGCCGGTAGTTCAAACTGTGGGCATGGCAGCTGAAGTTTCAGCAGATTAAAAAAAAACCCCACTCTTAATTTGAGATTGAGATGGAGAACAATCTCAAATTAAGATTGAGTTGGGGGAAAGTATCCAATTTAAATCTCCTTCCCAAGAATTTAAAAAGCAAGAATAGATATAATTATAGAGAGAATGGCTCTTTTTAGATGCTGGAGTTAAAGAAATTGTTATCTACTCTCACAAAAAAAAAAGGATTAATCAGTTCAAGATAGCAGATAAACATGATGGAACATTGTAAAGGACTTAAGACATATGTGATGAAATGAGTCATTTACAGAGAGTATTGCAGAGAAACAATCTACAACTTCCAGATACTCCATGCAATGCTGAGCAAGATCCATCCCTCTTGGAATTCATGGAAGAAAATCTAGATTGCTTTCTCTGTGGTAGGAATATAATATTGAAGCTGCATATCATGTTGGTTTCTGCCACTGTATTGTACCCAGACTCAATCCCATACAGCTTAGATTTCTTACATCCAAGTTCCAAGATCCAGGGGAAATAAATGTACATTTCAATGAACTTTTGTTTAGCAGCAAAGCAGAAGGGGATGAAATATTTTTTTCTGTATCCCGGAGGCTATTTTTTATTTCTGAATTCAGGAAATTCTCTAATCTGGGATTTTAGGAAGACACCTGTGTATCTATATATCTTTTATGGTGGAAGCAGTGATGGTTTACAAGCATTGAAATGTATTCAGAAGAATAACAAATGGCCTTGGTATATAGTCTCGATTAAACTATATTTTCTTCTCCTTTTTCTTATTTCCCAGGTGTTTAATTTCTTTTACCTGTTTCTTACTTCTTCCTGGTGCTTTGCAAAACACCGTTTTTCCTAAAAGAGCATAGCTTTGTGACTATTTATATTTGAAGAGTGTATGAGACTTGAAAGAGATATAACTTTTCTACCCCGACTACAGCAAGATTTTTGATAGCATAGATCATGTCAGAAGGGGGAATATGCAGTATTAAGGCTAATCGACATGTCATGATACCTAATTATTCTTCTGAGAAACTTTCACAATAAACAAACATCTCTTATCAGAACTGACTTTAGAGGAATGGTAGTTCAGAAGAGGAACAGGACTGCATATTGTCTCTACAGTATGTCTGTTCATTTTTCACAGCAAATCTATTAACGAAAAGCAGGATTAAAAGAGAAAGAATGAAAATACATGCCTATATTGTCCCAAAGGTGCTTTTTTGAAGAGGCAGCTGGAGTTTTTTGAAGATGTTTCGCTTCTTATCCAAGAAGGTTCTTCAGCTCTGACTGGATGGAGGGGAGGAAATGGAAGGATTTATACTCCTTGCAGATAGCTGGTCATTTGCATCCTTTTGGAGAGTCATTGAGGCCATCTGGAGGTTTACCTGTGGTCCTCAGGGTCAACTAAATGGTGCAAATGGGTGTAAGCCTTCTTGGAACTGATGAAAGGACTGTGTTGTAGACTGGAGATAGACGATTGTAGGGATAATGTATGGTACTTGTGCATGGGGAGTGCAGGCCCATCACAGCTTCATCATGCAAATGGTGTGGGTTAGAGCATACTCGACTCCATCTTAGTGTGGAGCTGTCATTTGACCCGCATTCCGCCTAGCGACATTGTGCATTGTTCCACATCTCCTCTGTATCATCTTGCGTCTATTCATGTTCTCTGACTTGTTATCAGCTGGAAAACATAGCTAAGCCTAGTTGCTAGCGAGCCTGTTGGCAAATAGCCCTCGCTTCATACCTCAATTCCCTGCCTTTCTCAGCCTTGACAAATCCTCCTCTCAAGATTCCCAACAGCTTTAGCATAAAAATGTAACTACCTGCTTTCTGCCTGAAATACGTGTAAGAACTTTGTAACCCAAAGATTAGATGCTTGTAAATTATGCTTGTGTAACAATAAATATAGCAAGGGGGTGGGTGGGCAGAGACTTTTGTCCATTCTCACTTCGATTTTCTTCCTGTCTTCTTTTATTCCTGATGACTCTCGGGACTCTGGCCCTCTGCTTGCTCATTGAAACCTGCTGGCCGGTTTTTGTCGGTATTCATTTCAACAGATGATGTCATAAAGATGAGAAGCGAAATGTCTTCAAAGAAAGTCCAGTTGCTTCTTGAAAAAGCATCTTTGGGACAACCATGACCTGGATGACTGAGAATCTCCATAGACATTTAGCGATACACAGTATATGGATACATACAGATATTCCTAGGATGCTGGAAATAGATTTTGTCTACTTCCTTGGATTATCTTTTGAACTTTAGACAAATGTCAAAATGAGGTCCAGGTTAGAGGCTTATTTAAATGTTCTTGCTCTAAGGATTATTCTATCGTTTTCTGCTCTTCCTAGAGCCACAACACAAGTGATTGGTGATATTATATTACAAGAATATAAGTCTAATTTATTGAGAACTAGGGAACAAAATCAGTAGACAGTGGCATAAAACTTACTTAATTTTGGCCCTGTGAATGTTTCCCTGCAACAGAGCTTTTTTCATCTTAGCCTTTTTCCCTACAGATATGTTGAACAATTTTTCCAACTATCAATATAGCAGATGGGGGGAAAAAACTGCAACAGAAAAGTGGGTGGAGATGAAAGTATTAAACAACACTTGCTAATCACTTATGTGCTGCAAATATATCTTCATTTACCCTAGTTGCTTTCCACAGAAAAGCAGCACAGATGGTAGACTAGCTGGTCTCTTGCCTCTCTACCTCAGCCTAAGATGAAGCAGAAGGTACTCAAGTAAAATGGATCTGAAAAGGCACTTTTGTTTCTTCTGCTGATAAAATTACATGCATACTTAGATAGGAAAATACATGCTTTTGTTCAAATTTTACTTGGTAAATGAAAGCTGGTTCATTAGCTATAGGTATTCTCAGATCACCTAATTAAATATGAAATACTTGGCAAATGGTTTTGTTAACAGAACATTTGAAAATTGCTCATTGATATGAGAGATAACATAAAATCTCCACCAAAAATAATAGGCTATGTTGTAGTTAGAAATCAATTTTATATTCTCCATGTAGCTATAAAGGATTTGATGCTCCATGTCACATGGAACCATTTAGCTGTCATGTTTTCCTTGCATGTTTATGATGTTCTTAGAGAGTGACAACTTGATTTGTACTTTCTGGTTCAAAAAAAAAAAAAAAAAAGAGATGCACTTTTGTTGATCGCACAATATAAAAAAACTTGAACAAAATACTATGACACAAATACAAAACAAAGAAAACCCACTTTGTGGAATTTAAACATCATGGCAGATATCCTTCATACCAGCCTTATTTAAAAAAATCCTTAATTCATGTGTATCATCTATAGATACATAATTTAAAAATACACATCCAAAATAATTGAGGAAATGAAAAATATATATAAATACAGGAAATAGGAGTATTTAAAATCATTTTGTGAATACATTTTATGTATCAGAGAATTTTACTTTTTATATGCCAACACAAAAACTAAAATCCAGTTTGGATGCTTCTGTATTATATTCCATGCATTTCAAGTTAAATATAAATTATAAACTGCAAGGAACATTTGTGTTCTTAAGTTAAATAACTTTCTTCATATATTTTCTGGGCAATTTCATTTCACTTTCTAGAATGTATTTATTTGGCTGTTCAGAAAAATGAATGATAGTTTCCTTTTGTTTACTTCTATTATAGCATGGATAATTGGAGAGCAGTCCCCGAGATGGAAATTAATAAAGATCAGATGGGAATCTCTAGGTTAATGTGGAAAACACCCAGAAATACTGACCGAATCTGGCATGAATTGTATATTCTCTATTTAAACTTTAATGTTAACTTCTGTCAAATCACAGGTTTCTTTAGTAGGCCTTTATCATTCATTGATTTTAAGTCTAGGAAAGTTTGACTACATTTAACCGTCCTATCCCTTTCTTGTCTTTTCCACTGTTAAAGTGTAAAGTGTACATTTTATGAAGATTTCTATAGCTTTTTGTTTGTTGGTCTATTTGGTCAGAATAAAGAATGAATAAACTGTGTGTAAACTACAGACCTACCAAACACAGTGCAGTTCTTGAGACATGACGTATGGTCTATATAAATGGGTTGACAGGTGCTTATTGCAGCTCAGTTATTTTATTATTTTATTTTTTAAACAAATTTATATGGCTGCCCAACTCTCAGACAGGTGTCTCCTAGCACCTTATAACATTATACAGCATGCAAAGTTTATGCTAACAAAATATTTGGTAAATTGTTTAATGTCTACTGTAATTTCTGTTATATCATTCTATAAATTTTATTAAAATGTAATTTAATTAGTGTTTTTCGTTATGCCACAAAACCTGAGTATAGTTTTTCTTTTTTACTTAAGAATACATTTATTTTACTAGTCATGTAAAAGTTCATGCTGAAATACAGTGATTTTTGCTAATGCTGAGTTTGATTCCATCAATTGGAATCCATAATTGGGGAGAAGAATGGTTCCCATTTCTTCTAGGTTATCTGTGCCCTCCCAAAACTATTCTGGTTATATTGTCTAGCTTTTGAGGCTCTATAACAGTTGGGCTATAAAGGTAAGACAAATAAGAAAAAGTTATGTTGCATTAACAGAAATCAAGAGGTATGTCATTGGATTACAGCCATTTTCTTATTTTTAAGAAAAGCAGAGATAAATTCCAAGGTCATTGTTTCTTATAACCATACCTGGTTTCATACTGCGGAAGAAATTGCTTTATCACAACTAGTATTTTTCTCAGTTATAACCTACATAAAATTGCTCTCTTATATTCCAGTGTATCGTGAGATGTATACATATCAGTAGGTTAGTGTAATCAGAATCAACATCTTTATTCCTGAATAGACTTCTCTAAAGTTAGAATTGTAATAAATACTATTCTGTTAATATTCTCTGGCAAATGTTAAAATAACTTCTGTAGCATATATAAAGGTCTAAGCCAGGCATGTCCAAAGTCTGGCCCGGGAGCCACTTGCGGCCCGTTTTCAAATTTTGAGTGGCCTGCAGCCTATTCTTTGGCCACGCCCCTTTCCTCCCACCCCTCACCTCCCTGCCACGATTTTGCGCACTTCAGAGTGGTTACGGAGGCAAATGGCTGGGCCCGCCCCTCCCCTCGCACTCACTTATCTCGCCATAACCGATGCCACCATCGTTGCCTGCCTGCCGCACATGAAGGTGAGAAAAGAGGATCAGGCAATGTGGAGCTGGAGGGGACTGCAGATGTCATCCAGTTAAAGGAATTTTATAGGAATGACCTTTTAAGTTAAGCAAAATAGCTTCGAGGTTTAAAAAAACAACACCTTTTTAGCTTAGTGGTGGGTGTGGCTAGGTGGTCCTGTGTCTGGGCCCATCCCAGTCACATAACCACCTAGCCATGCCATGCCTGCCCAGTCACATGATCACCTAGCCGCGCCCACCCAGTCACATGACCATTAAGCCACATCTACCCAGGCCACTAAGCCACGCCCACCCTGAATGGTCAGCCCCCACACATTTTCACCTCACTAAATCTGGCCCTCCTTGCAAAAAGTTTGGACACCCCTGGTCTAAGCTATTCATCTCATTCACAAGCCATGCTATTGTGTTTATCACTTTAAAACCAGTCATTGTTATTCATTGCTTGACATAGTCTGACATGCCCAAGCCTTTTGAAGTAAATGATGAAATCATAAAAATGTATGAATTCCCTGAAAAGGCTAAAATTATATCCTGTCAAGATTCAGTGTATAGAATTTGGTTAACTTAAAACAATATTTATTATATTCAGGACTTAACCTCCTAAAACCAAGTGTAAATAGTAATAAAACTGTGGATTTTTCTGTTATTTTTTAAAACTTCTAGTCAAACTGAGAATAGTGAAAGTTTAAATAGTTTCTAGATGTCAAGTTAAGATGTATATTTGTTGTTAGTTGCAAAGTCATGTCCAATCCATCACGACCCCATGGACAATGTTCCTCCAGGCCTTCCTATCCTCCACCATCCCCCGGAATCCATTTAAGCTTGCACCGACTGCTTCAGTGACTCCATCCAGTCACCTCATTCTCTGTCGCCCCCTTCTTCTTTTGCCTTCAATCTTTCCCATCATGAGGCTCTTCTCCAGTGAGTCCTTCCTTCTCATTTGGTGGCCAAAGTATTTAAGTGTCATCTTCAGCATCTGGCCTTCTAAAGAGCAGTCAGGGTTGATCTCCTCAAGGACTGACCAGTTTGATCGCCTTGCAGTCCAAAGGACTCGCAAGCGTCTTCTCCAGAACCATAGTTCAAAAGACTCAATTCTTTGATGCTCAGCCTTCCCTATGGGTCCAACTTTCACAGCCATACATTAGAACTGGGGAAACCATAGCCTTGACTATACACACTTTTGTTGGCAGGTGATGTCTCTGCTTTTTAGTATGCTGTGTACATTTGCCATAGCTTTCTTCCCCAGAGCGTCTTCTAATTTCTTGGCTGCAGTCCCCATCTGCAGTGATCTCGGAGCCCAGGAAAATAAAAGCTGTCACTGTAGTAATCTAACCGACAGGTGATAAGTGCATGAGTGACAGTAACAGGGCCTCCTGGTCCAGGAAGGGGTGCAACTTAAAAGCATTTTAAATTGTGCAGTTTAAAAGCATTTTAAAATGTGTGTTTGTGTATGTGTATACATACAGTTTAAAATACTTCTTGGAAGATTATTTAAGTGAAGTTTTTAGCTTTCTAAATAAGGATCATTTGAATGAAAACCATTGACAGCTTATTACTCAATGTTTTCACTTTTGAATTTTTTTCAACAAACATACTATCTTTTAGTGTAGATGGGGGCATCTACACTCTTTGACTAGCTTCATTGAATACTTAACTTCACATATCTGCCATAAGTGATGGATTAGTAGGAGTACAAAACACACAAACTTGGTAAATGATGTAACGTTAAAACTTCAAATACTGGGTTCTTCTCTTCTATATTACATTAAATATTAAATTAGGTTACAAAATCAAGGTTTTAATTTGAATTGTATTATAGAATGGCTTTCTTCAAATAACATCCCTACTTTGAGTTGATGCATTGCTGCCCTCACCATAGGAATGAGCTGCAGTGAATTTGTGCTTCTTAAATAACTGACAGGATTTGAGAATATTAGGTTTTTGAGTTAATTCAATTTACTATTCAATGCCATATATTAAGGGGGGATATCATCACCTTTGACTAGCAGCAAAGAAGCCAATGTCAAACCATAGTGTGTGACAAAGATTTGTTGAAACTATGAATCATAGTTCACATTGATGTGCACCCCCCCCCCACTTGGATGTGTGGACTATTGGTTTAGATATTTTATACTGTCTATTATTGTATTTTAAATTTTCTGTTAGCTGCCTCGAGTTCCCCTTGACCGGGGAAGAGAGGCAGGATATAAATATAAATAAATAAATAAATAAATAAATAAATAAATAAATAAACATTGTTCATTGAGGGAAGTAGACTCTCCTGTTCTTTTAATAAAATAAGAACAAAGATGACTTTTAAAGTCTACTAAGAGCTTTTATTATTGCTTAAAGTTAATTAGATTATTTGCAGGTGTTTGCTATTCTTAGTACCTATAAAAAAGTTTTTAAAAATGCTTACATTGTATTGTCAAATATATTGTCACTCTGTGGCTTACTAATTAAGGTATTTAGTTTTATATTTTATACACTCTAAATAATCCAAGAAACATGGAGTTCTATAATGTGTTAAACCCACAATTATTAGAAACAAAATAGATTCTGATTCCTTCCAAGTTTATAAAATGAATTTATGTTCTAGCTAGTAACTGATTTCTCTTGATTGGCAAATTCAAGCTGTTTTCTTGGTTGTAGCTTTGAGTCATAAAGGTCAATCAGATTATCTTACCATTCTTGAGAAAGTGGAGGGATTTAATAGTCTGTTGTGCAAATGAATGATACTGTGTCATTCTGCGTTTCTTTGTGCCTAATATTGGTAGAAATGGGGGATAAAATGTGTTGACTCAAACTTTAATACCTGGACATACTTGGCAACATACTTATTTTTCATAATTCTGTGGTGTAGTTCTTAGTTTAGTTATGTGCATATGAAAAGATAATCAAATAAAATCTGTAATACGGACATAGAATAGCACAAGGCAAATCTAAAATAAATGTTAGAAATAATTTTTTTAAGGGTTTTGTGTGTATGTGCTTTTGAATGAGTGTTAAATCCTGGCAATTGCAGTTTTCTTGGCAAGTATTTTGTTATTGCCTTCTCCATAGGACTAAGAGAGGATTTACAGCCCTCTCTAAATGGTTTACAGCAGGCGTGTCCAAAGTCCTGCCCGGGGGCCAATTGCGGCCCAGTTTCAAATTTTGAGCGGCCCTCAGCCTCTTCTCGCCGGCGTGCGTTTTTCCCTTCACCGCCCAGTGGTTCCTGTAGCTATCCCCTGTTCATTTGTATTTAATGTTAATGGTTCAAAGAATGTCAGGCTGAATGGTCGGCCCCCACACATTTTCACCTCACCAAATCTGGCCCTCCTTGCAAAAAGTTTGGATACCCCTGGTTTACAAAGTCAGCATACTGCCCCCAACAGTCTGGTCCTCATTTTATCAACCTCGAAGGATGAAAGGATGAATCAACATTGAGTTAATATGAGGATCAAAGTCCAGGCTAAGAGCAGAGTTTTCCCACAATACTGCACTCTACTTAAGGGCTCCTGGTGAGACGGGCAGACAGACAGACTGACAGATGGATACATACATACATACATACATACATACATACATACATACATACATAAACATTTTTTCATGTTTTTCCACAATTTATTTATTAAAATTTTTAAGCAGCCCATCTCCCCTACAAGGTGACAGATAATTGATTTTATTCACACTGATATTTTTGTTACATGTTATATTTTACATTTAATTCACATAAATTGCCTTGAATAATTACATAGGAAAGAGATAGGTTTAATAAAGTTTTAAAATTTCACATTATGGTTTTCTTCTGTGCAATTAGAATGACATAAGGAATCACAAACCAGGTAGGAGAAGTACATGACTATGGCTCCACCAGCAACCTCTCTTGTGGTTCTTGATCTGGAAACTGTCATTTATGAAATTCAAACCATCTCAGAATGTAATATTGGAATTTCATTAAATGCTCCTCAACATATGTTTTGAGACTTCTTCCTTACTAAACATCATAATAAAATACCTTCCTAATATCTGATTAGTCTTTCCACTCACACTTATTAGATTCTGCATGTGTGGGTACACCTGCTGTTGGCATGCTATATAAGAATTCTGTCTTAATTTGAAAAAATCTTTTATCATTCCAAATTGCATTAGAAATACCTAAGAAGAAAAACTGTTTGTTAAAGCTGTGAAAAAAATATTCTCCGTGTCCTCTGAGTAGTGTTACAAGGTGACAGATGTTGAACTATTAAATATTAGCATAACTCATGTAAAAGTTTGAAACATTTCTGTTAGATATGTACAGTATATATAAAGTTTACATGTTCATTTATTAAAAAATGTGTTCCATTTAAGGAAAAAAAATGGCAATCATAGCGATTTTTGAGTATAAAATTCAATATGTGGTACAAAGCAAATATGTGATGGGGTCAATTATTGGAATCTATGAGCACTTAGCAACATTTCATAGACATCTTATGATTTATGACTAATTTAGTTGCTGTTAGGTCAATTATTGGAATTGTACTAATTAAGGGTATTTGCAATTTTGTAAATTACAGATTTTGTACATTTTTAAAAGTATGACATAATCTGAAAATTATAGAACAGTAGTCATAGAAGCCCAAAAGAAGCATGATGACTTATCCCATTTTAAAAATTAAACTGAAATGATTGATTGATTATTTTTGACCCCTATTCATCAATGGATTTCCCCCCCATCTCTAACCAGTTCTTTCAGGCCTCCCAATGACGTACTTATCACCACTTAACTGAATACACCCGTCGTGCAGGGGGTCAACATCTTGATTTTCCTTCCAGGTTTCCCAGCATTTGAGCTTTTTCCAGAGAACTAAACTAACATTATGTTTCATCTGAACATAGTGACATACAACATAGAATAATAGAGTTGGAAGGGACATTGGAGGTCTTCTAGTCCAACATCCTGCTCAAGCAGGAGACCCTCTATCATTTCAGATCAATAATTTCCAAGCTAAATGTTTTTTTTTAATGTCTCTTTTCTCAGATAATTATCTGAATTAGTAGAGCAATCATGAGCAGGAGAAAATATCAATTATTTCCTTTCCTGCCATTAGGCCATTTGAAGTATTAAGTTTCCTTTAGCAAACTTACCTTTAGCAAAAAAAAAGAAGAAGAAGAAAAGATATTCAAAAGGGCTAAGCAGGATAAATCTGCCTGCTTCAAAAATGATTAGGAAAACATATCTTGGGACACAAGGAAGCATGAGTTGCAGGTTCATTTTATTATTATTCTTTAAAAAAACCGTTATCTTATAAGCTATTTGATTACTATGAAGGAAAATTACAAACACAATAAAACAATATTGTGTGGGTTGACTGGGGAGAAAAGAAGCAGTGTTTTTTCCAGTTTATTTCCCTAGATTATTTCTCCCTAGATTAACATTTTCATTGATAATTTTTACAGCTTTATTTTGAAATTTACTTCTCCCCTATCCCTGCTTTTGCTATTGTACAGTATATCTTTAGTATTTCTATAGCCAATACCTTTTAAACGTTTTAAAACATAGACCAGATAATGTTCCATTTGGATCAAAATGCATAAAATTCAGTAATGGCTTTAAAATTATTCTTTGCAATTTCCCATGGCCAAATAGCAAGCATTCCCTCCCTGCTGTTACATTTACCCATTGTGTATTTCACAGCAGATAATACTCATCCTTGGATATAAATTTAGTGTAATTTCTAAAGACAAATGGAAAATATTCAAAACCTTTCTTCCTCAACAACATAAACAAATGCTGAAACGTCAGCACAGGAGACCCAAATTCATTGGTAGCCTCACCTTAATGAACAAGGACATGCATTCAATTTCACAACTAGTAGGATTGTTGGCTGAGCAGGGACAAAAAGTAGAGAAATCACTGAAGCCTGGGAAATGGGCCCCTCATCAATCAGTAGGAGTTCTGATTTACCACCAGCTGGTTGGATACTTAGGAGCCAAGATGTTGGGGCACAAACAATCAACAGTTAACAACTTAATAGCCAGCCATCAACATCCTAATTAACAACTAAAACTACACATAACCAGGAATCATATAAATACAAATCGTAGAACAGTCCAGTGCACATATTCTGGAGAGAGAGAAGTTCCCTGATGATGGGCTCCAGCACGAGCCTGAAAGCTTGGAAAAATAAAACTTTGGTCCTGGTGACCAACTCAGATTAGACCCTGCAACAATGTCCAGGGACATGTATATTACCTTCATTCATGAAATGCTGAACCCTCATCCACACTATGGTATGCTGTACTATGGTAGGCTTTCCAACAATTGATTCAAGGAAGAACAGTTGTTTTCGCGCATTCAGGGTCATGACATTAGACAGGAAAGCAAGCTGGCTGACTTTGGACTAGTCATTCCTTCTCATCCCATGACGAAAGGCTTGGGGAAAACCTGGTTGGTCAAATTGTGTCACAGCCAACGGGTTATCATTTAGTTGATCCAAAAATATGCACTTGTGGGGAAAATGCTAGGAAGAAAAGCGAGGTCACTCATGTACAGGCCTCTTGGCTACTCCATCTTTTCCCAGGATTGTGCAACCTCAACAAGACTTGGGAGTGTATTTTCCTCAGATGCTACATGAGCTTCCACAAATGCTTCACAGTTCTCTTTTCCACATTTATCCACATCGTTATTCAATTCTAGTTTAAAAAAAAATATTGATTCTTAGAAGCATTCTCATGTTGAAATTAGAAGAGGACCCGGCATTGCAACAGCATGATACTCTCTCTGTCTGTATATGTGTGTGTCTCTCTGTGTGTGTGTTTGTGTGTGTGTGTGTGTGTGTGTGTGTGTGAGAGAGAGAGAGAGAGAGAGAGAGAGAGCTTTTTGAAGGAAAGTAATGTGTAGCCTGTTTTTGTTGGTTTTTTAAAATGCTGCACCTCAATTAAACCAATACACTTTAGCCTTCTTTGATGTCTATCAAATTGAGGACTGAAGAATCCCTGCCTAAAATTGGGTTGAGAATCTTATTAAAATCCACATTAATTATCAAAGAACTACAAATAATAAAGAAGAGGTTGCTTAAATGATCAGGAAATATACTTGCAAAGAGGGTTGTAAATAATGGTCAACTTAATCATACAAATTAAAGACTTCACATTTGTAATTATTTGCATCACAAAAAACCAATCTGTTTTATACATTAATATCCCATTCTTCTTTTCTCCATTAGGAAACCATCAATACAAATCTCTCCTACCCAGTCTTTCCAAAATCTAGCCTTATCTTCAGCCCATGAACTTTTTGCTTATTTTTAAAAAAGTATTAAAATACTCAGAGAATATTTTAATTTACTTCTGGGATCCCCCCCCCAAACACACACACCTTTTTCCATGGCAGAATACTATAGAATTTAAAGAAACATGTTCAAGAAGCCTCTTAATATACTCCTTTGCTTTGCTGTTCTCTATATTACAAGCCTGCTCTGCTTCTGCATTCAGAGCTAACCGAATAAGGTCAGACAATTGTAAATAAAAGGGAATGTGCACTTTCAGATTGGCCTGTCAGTTTGTATCCTGCTGATTTGTTTGGCCTCCTGTGCTGAGCCCCCATCGTCAGCCTAAGTGAAAGCTCCAACCTGTTTCATACAAGCTACCAGCAGGAACCATTGCTAATAATTGCACAGGTCACCAAGGGGCATCAATAAAGGGAGGATTGTTCATCAGGTGGTAACTCAGGGTGTTGGTAATGACAAGGAAAAATCAATTAAAAATAAATAATGCAGTCAAGTTTCAATCTATGTATTTTCCAACTTTGAAAAAAAAAACAGACCCAAGGAGATAAAAGGGATAACGAGTAAATTGATAACCGACTATTTCTGCAGGGAATATCCATTTATTGACAACAAAAGAACGTATCTCTTTCTATTCAAAGCAGAACTCCTGGGTTTCAACTTAGTTATAGAATGGATATTTGAAGTGAGATACATTCCTTGTCACTTTTTTTTGCATTCATTTTTGACTTTGGTTTTGCTAAGTCTTGAATCCAGAAATGGCAAGTTTCCATTGTAGTCAACACGCATCTTGTCAGGTTCTGAGTAAATATCTTGGCTCCTGCATTAAGGCCATGACAATAAATGTAACCTTAAGAAACAATTTCTGAAAATACCAGTAAGGATTGTACAACCACCTTCTTTAGTTGTCTCAACAATTGCACTTGTGTTTGATATAATTATTTTCACACTTGCTAACACACAGGAAGAAAATGTGCCAACTGCTTCCCAGTATTGCGATTGCAGTGTGTTGACAATGATTTGTATGTATTGCAAGACAATGGTTAGGACATGGTTGCATGTGTTGATGGACTATAAATTGAAAAAAAAAAAGCCCTTTTGACAGAACTGCATAATTCTGATCCAAGTGTGTTTCATGATCTATGATAAATTTTAGGGAAAAAAATCCTTTTCACCTTTGTGTTGCCCTCAAAACAAAGATATAAGTAGTGTATGCTTTAAGAAAGAATTGTTTAAAATAGGCCCCTGGAGGTGTGTTGAGCATAGCAGCATTTTTCCTGTAAGAAAGATCTCTCTAGGCTCACTTTATTTATTTATTTATTATTTATTTATTTATTAGATTTATATCCCGCCTCTCTTCACCCCTTTCGGGGGAACTCGA
>JANHGC010004333.1:311393-323754 GCA_027560395.1 Boaedon fuliginosus | reverse complement strand
GAAAGGATGGAAGGCTGAGTCAACCCTGAGCCTGGTGGGATTCGATCTGACAACCTGCTGAACAAGTCAGCAGGGACCGCAGTGCTGCATTTAACCACTGCGCCACCGAGGCTCCTTCCTTCCTTCCTTTATTCCTTCCTCCCTCCCTTCCATCCTTCCTTCCTGGGTGAACTTGAAGAGTTCTGTCAAGTCTCCCCTTCTACCTCAAATAACTGAAAAGCCAATAAACCTGTTGTCATTTTTTTTAACCAATCCTCAAAAGATTACACAAAACAGAAAACAGCTGGTAAAGATTTGAAGGGGAAAATCCTCAGTGGGGGCTGGGTTAGCAGCAAGCTAGTCGTCACTAGAGCAAAAGCTGAGAAAGGACTTAAAATCTGGAAAAGGATTTTTTTAAGCTGGTTTCATTATCTATCAGTCAAGACAATTTCTTTGAAATTTTAAATATTTTTTCCATTTTAGTTTTCACAATTCCTCTTCCTATTCCCATGATAAATTTCTTAAATTCACTTTCATGTGTGTTAAGTTGACTGGATCTCTTCCTTCCTTTGATCTTATAGTCCAGCGGTGGCGAACCTTTTGCTGCCCTGCATGCCGGAAGTCTGGGTGCACGTGCACGCACGCACACATGCACCCCCATGCCCCTGCACCCACGCCATGTGTGTGCACACGTATGTGCAGCCCTCCCACCACCCCGCGTGCTCTCCTGCCCTTGTTTGGAAGCACAGCTGATTGTCGGATCAGCTGTGTTTCGGCTTTGGAGATGCATGCACAGGCGCACCGGGGTGTGGGTGATGTTGCACATGCCTGTGTGGGAGGTGGGGAGGGTGGGGGTCACGTGCACTTGCGCACCCCACCCCTCCATGCACATGTGCACAGGTCTCCAGAACCAAAACACAGAGCAGCTGTGCTACCAGAAAAGGTATGAGAGACCACCATGGACTTCAGGTGGGTGGGCGGGCCCACTTCAACAATGGTGGGCATGCCCGGAAGGAAGGCTCTGCATGCCACTTCCGGCACACATGCCATAGGTTCACCATCGCTGTTATAGTCTGACCAAATGTCCTTTAGTCAATTTTCTTGATATACCTCATCTATTTAATATTCTTCAGTTTAAAATGTATATTTGCTGCCAATAATTCATAGCCTGATCCACCATTTCCACCTGGAAATGTTCTGGCAAATTGGATTGCATTTCTCCATCTTTTATTTTCTTTCTTTTTTAAAAAAAAAAGCTTTATTATTACTTTAAAAACATATACAAAATTAAAACAATATTTTAATATTTTAGTTTTTTAGTCAATATTTTAGTTTTTTCTTTATTGATTTTCATTCACGCTAGTGCTCCAAATTCTTCTATTCTGGTAAGTAGTTTGGGCCCTGTCTCTATGGTTCTTCCATTATAAGGACCAAGTCATCTGCAAATGCTTGTGTCTTGTAGTGTTCCTTATTTTTAAACCTTTTATTTCTATATTTTCTGACTTGACTCAGCAGAACCTCCAGAGTTAGAATAAATAGAGGGGGGGGGAACTATGTCTTGTGCTTTTCTCTATTTTAAACCCATCGGTTTCTTCTCCATTAATTAGTATTTTAGCTGATTAATTTGTGTAAATTGCCCTGATTGCTCCTATCATTTTCTTACCAAAGTTCATATGTTCCAATTGTTGCAAAATAAAACTCCAGTTAATATTATCAAAGGCTTTCTGCGTGTCTAAAAACATTACAGCTACCGATAATTGTCAGTTCACTTCACAGTATTCTAATGTATTGATTATGGTTCTTAGGTTATCTCTTATCTGTCTGTTTGGTAGGAATCCATTCTGGTCTGGATGTATGAAGTCCTTTAGAATTTTTTTTAATTCTTTCTGCCAGAATGGAAACAAAGATTTTGTAATCAGCATTTAATAATGAAATAGGCCTAATTTTTTTAAACCGTTGCATGTCAGCATTTTCTTTGAATATTAGGTTGATATATGCTTCGGACCAAGATTTTGGTATTTTGCCTTTCTTTAAAACCTATTAAATAAGTCTAGTAACTGCTTTCCCAACAATTCCTGTGTGTTTTTATACAATTCTGCCAGCAGGCCATCCATACCTGGAGTTTTGTTTTTTTGATTCTTAATTGCTTCTTCCACTTCCCTTACAGTAATTTCCTCATTTAACATACCTTTTACGGATTCTAGTACCATTGGTAAGTCCATCTTCTCCAGACAGCTTTTAACGGTGGCTTCATCTATATCTTCTTTTGCATAAAGCTTCTATTTTCTTCTTCTCCTCTTTCAAATGACAAATTGTGCTGGTTTCATCCATTAGTTGTTCTATTCTTCTTTTTTCCTTCTCATTTTTCAATCTATGGGCCAGCCATGCCCCCGGTTTGTTGGCATGTTCAAAGAAAATTTGTTTTACCATCCTTATTTTCAGTGCTATGGCTTCCTGTTTCATTAGGTTTAATTTATGTTTTATTAATTTATTTTCTCCTTTTTTCTCTTTATTTCCCAGGTCTTCTTGCAGTTCCTTCTCCAAATTCTTAACCTTTTCTTGCAGAATTATTCTACTTTGTAGCTTTTCTTTATATTTTCTTGCTTTAATTTTATAACCTTTCTTGATACAGTTGTGAAGTGAATCACTGCTATTGTTGAGTTAGTAAGACAGTTGTTAAGTGAATCTGGCTTCCCCATTGACTTTGCTTGTCAGAAGGTTGCAAAAGGGGATCACATGACTCCAGGACACCACGACTGTCACAAATAGGAACCAGTTGCAAAGTATCCAAATTTTGATCACATGACCATGGGGATACTGCAACCGTTGTAAACTGTGAAAAATGCTCATAAGTCACTTTTTTTCAATGGCATAACTTTGAACAGTCACTAAATGTACTGTTGAAAGTCAAGGACTTACCTGTATGGTATTGGACACTACCTGTTGACCCTGAGAGATCTATAAGATATTTCAAGTAAATATTTTCTAAGCTTAATACTTATTATATTTGCAGGGGTAAAAAATAGATGCAGAGATTTTTATGAGTTTCCAAAGACAAAGCTGAGGTTACCATTCACCATAAATGACCGAAAAACTTTCAGACCTACTGATTTAAATGGGAGATGGCCAGATGCATATGTTACTTTCCCACTAAGTGAGACATGGGTGTGTTTGATTTTGAGATACAGTGTGCTGATCCCCCCAAATAGGACAGCAGTATCAATATTTTTTAAAACAAATAGTCGAAAACTAATGGGCAAAGTATTTTGTTTTCTCTGACAGCTGTGTCTTTAAGAAATCTTTAAGCTTAGAAACTGGCAATCTACAGTTCAGATATGGGTTTGCACAATGCCCAACTATTTTCTGAGTTGAAGTCTGGGTTTTCTTTTTTCCCCAACTCCTGTTATCTAAAGCAGCCTTCCCTAAGCCTAATGCCCTCCAGATGTGTTGGGAATGGTCTCTCCGCTCAACATTTAGCTTCTCGACACACAAAGGTAGGATGGGGGATGGTTTCTCTTTGTTTTTCTATCCAGGGGCTCCGTACATCTCTGGAGAGGGCCCTCCCATTGGCGTTTTCAGAATCACTATATACAGGAAAGCATACGCCAAGCTTAAGCGATAGCTAAACATGTAATATAGCCATAAATGAGCTTGCTGCATAATATGGACAGATTTTCTAGTTATGCTTGGCAAAACCTCAAGCATTAAATTAAACAAGGCCAGTCTGATGGCTAGCAACAGTGCTGGGGGTTGGAACTCAAAGGGGAAGAGAAAGTGGATCCCATGCTTAACCATCTGCTTGATTTAGTTGGCCATGTGGACAGTCCTACTAAGTTCAGTGGATCTAAGGCCAGGTAAGCAAATACATACAACAATAGTAATTCAAACTATTGTTTGTTGCCCTCAAATGTTCAAGATTCTGATCACCAGACGCCTGAGCAGGAATGTTTTTCCTTCCTTTGAAATCGTGTTTTCTTCCTTCCTAAAAAGGGTTGATTAGAAACATTGTTTACCTCCCTACCCATATTCCCTACCAGTGGAAGTTCAACAATCTGACATGTTCAAACATAACAATTAACTATGACTATGAGAAATAACCCACGGAAAAACAATATCTGTGTAAGGTTTTTTCCCCCCCCTGCTTTTTGTAATGTGAAATAATGGCCCACCTTGTAGTGCTCTGGTACTAGTTGTTGAAATCAATACAACCTGGAGATGTTATACAAATGCCACTGATTCCTTTTATCTGGCTGCCTTTCAGATTCCTAACTAATTTCTATGATTTCAGGATGCTTGGTGTAAATAAGGGTGCTACCTTGCTATAATTAGGATGATAAAAAGGCACTAAGGGGAGAAGAAAGGGAGAAAAAATGGGAGTTGCAGAGGGAAATCAATTTACCTTTCAGGTAAATGATAATGCTTAATTTGCAATCAGATCAGGGGAAACCTGAACTTAAACAATAATTTGCTTATTACATCTTGGCTTTTGTGACTTGGCAGTTAATTACCCCTAGGATTAGACAGCCATTTAGAATATGCTAAATTGCCAAATACATCATCTCAACCTTAGCTGGAGGTTTCTATTATTTGACAGGTGGCTTACGAAGCAGTTCAGGGAGGCTATGTATTCATTGGGTTGAGGAGATCTTTCTGAGCTGCTTTTCAGACCAGGAGTGGAGAAAAACATCCATTTGACTCCTGTCAGCTGGAAACAGGATTAATTGATAGGTCTCCTATGACCCTGGATGAGAAAACAACTTTATTACAATTTTGCAGTAAAGTATCAGTTTCAGACACTAGACCTACTGTGTGACAGCAGGCTTCCAGATCTTGACTGTGCTAACTTGTGCTTTTGGAAAAAAGGAAATTACTGACTCCTAAAAGAAAACACAACAGTTTGAATGATCATAAAGAGCCGACAGAGTTTTGGCTGACTTAAAATCCGTAGGTCCATGGCAAAGAAATATTTTGATGTTAGATCAGTGGTTTGGTGGGGGTTGCTATATTTCTAGGGGGGGGCAATATGTTTCTGAGGAAGCATCCCAAACTAACAGAGTTGGAAGGGACCATGGAGGTCTTCTAGTCCAACCTCCTGCTCAAGCAGGAGACCCTATACCATTCCAGACAAGTGGCTGTCCAGTCTCTTCTTAAAAACCTCCAGTGATAAAGCATCCACAACTTCTGAAGGCAAGCAGCTCCACTTGTTAATGTTCTCACTGTTAGGAAATTTCTCCTTAATTCCAGATTGCTTCTCTCCTTGATTAGTTTCCATCCATTGTTTCTCATCTTGCCTTCTGGTGCTTTGGAAAATAGGTTGACTCCCCTCTTCTTTGTGGCACTCCCTCAATTGTGGCCCCTTCCGTTCAATAACTGACCTATCATAATCCTCCCATCTCATTCTCTGTGCGGATTTCAGCAGTATAAAAACTTGAACTTTCTTTTATTTGTTTCTTTATTTGTATGGTATGGTCTAGCATAAAAAATGCAGGTGTTAAATATCTTCTGTTAACTAACAGTGACTATAGGAGTGTCATAAAAGTACACGATACTTAGAAGGGAGCCGTGAACAAAAGAAGTTTGAGAACTTCTGCATCAGATGACAGGTGGTGGCTGCAAACATTGTCTGGGACACTATTCAGGCCAAGGTAGGAAAGACACTCCTCCCTTCAACTTACGAGCACAACTGAGTCCAAAATTTCTGTTGCTAAGCAAGACATTTCGTAAATAAATGAGTTTTGCTCCATTTTATGATCTTTCTAGCCAAAGTTGTTATCACTGTAGTGGTTAAGTTAGTAAGATGGTTGTTAAGGAAATCTGGCTTCCCCATTGACATTGCTTGTCAGAAGGTCACAAAAGGGGGTCACATGACCCTTGGGATAACTGTCATAACTGTCAGTTGCCAAGCATCTGAATTTTGAGCAAGTGACCATCAGGATACTGCAAAGGTAGTAAGTGTGATGAACAACCATAAGTTACTTGTTTCTGGATTCTTCTGCACATCATTTTCCAGCATAAATAGTTCAGCCTCTGGAAATTTTGTGGGAGAGTGGAGCATTTTTCCAGAGGCAACTCATAACAAAATTCAAAATCCTTCCAAACGCTATTCTCATCTGCAAATAAAAGGTTCGGTGTTCAATACCAAGTTTAGCATCCACTGAAAGTGAAAGTCAAGCGAATCAGTTGGTAAACTAAGTGCATACAGTATCGCTTGAGATTGTGAAAGAACAGCTGCAAAAGTTTAATTTCTGGCAAAATATCTCAGCCTTAGTAAACAATATCAGAATCAGGAGAAAACCTGGGCTGTAGAGTCCAACAGAAGGACATGCCTTGAGATAAAATTCCAAAGAAAATCGAGACTAAATGTTCTTATGGAGAATATTTGATATGGGCGAAGGTATAGTTGGAAAGAAAACTTAAGTCAGAAAATCAGAGACATATTTTGAACTCAATAAGAAGCTTAATTCTTAGCCCTGGCGATAAGCATATGGAACAGAAAGTACTTTAAAACATATTGCCTTTTCCCCCTGAGTGAGCATGGAATTAGAGTAGGAGGAGGAGGAGGAGGAGGAGGAGGAGGAGTTATGCTGTTGAGAAAGATGACTTGTCTCCTGAAAAGGCAATCTGAGATATTATGCTCCTTGCACATGTGAGGTCTTAATTGTTTTTCCACACTTTCAAGAGAAAATTGGCACTTTCAGACTGCATCTCCTATTGCTCCTAAAGGTCATCCATCTAGAAATGGTAAAAGTTACCTAATATAGTATATCTCAAGACTGGGAGATAGGTCTGTATGAGGAAATTCCAATGTATTTCCAACAAAGTACAAGTTGTTTGATACAGGGAGATGATGAATGTGTAGCTTCTGCTTATGTAACAGAACTTTGGTTTCCTCAACTCCCAACCTTATTCATACTCCAAACCATCATCAATCTTCTAGTCCAATACAAAAAATATTGACAACAATCAAGATAGCATTTGAGCATTAAGATGAACTAAGCCATACCACTGAGACCCAGCCTGGGGAAATTATGGAAAAATGTCACAGAAATATCTGTGTCTTTCGCTCTGCCCACAGATGTGCCACTAGATGGCAGCACATGGTGGTGCTATACCTGGGCACCAGTAAGGGGCAATGTAGTGCACCTACTATATAAGTCAGTGCACATGCCACTTCGGCTCAGTTCTGGTACTTACCTTGTTGAGTCCAGATGCATAAAGGATGTAGTCTTTTGTGAGGTGAAGTCTATTCTTCTTTTATCTTCTATTTTCTTATCCTGCAACAATAAATATTATTTTTATTAAGAATCCCATGACTGGTAGCTTCAGTCAAGATCCTAGCCCCATCCAGATCCTGACTAGTGGTAGCAGGTGCTGGTTGTGGATCTAATTACCATGCCTGGGAATCCAGATGCCTACAGTTCCTGAGAAGACCCAGAAGGACACCTGGACGTGCAGGTCACCCATCAGGTCTAGAAGCAAGTCGGCAATGGAGGCTGCAGCAGAGCCAGCATCACCTGGCCCCTCATATGGAGAAGAGGAACTGCAGATGGATGAGGCAGTCCAGGAGGACTGCGGCATCAACCATGAAGGGGACCAGGGACTGGCATCGCTCAATGAGATCACCCAGATGCAGGTGGGGCTCATGAGTGAGGCTGAGGCCAAAGCTCTCCTTGAGAGACTCATCATCTCACAGACTAAAGCAAAGCAGGATGAGCAGGAGAGCCCTGGAACCTTGGCAGCAGCAGCAGCAGAGACAACAGCAGCCTGGAAGAAAGAAAAGAAAAAGGGCAAAAGCAAGCAATGGCGGCAGCAGCAAAGAAACCCCAAGATCCCCGATGTACGACTGGGACTCAAGTTGCAACCGGTACCCGACCTATGACCCAGCCGGAGGAAGACTCACCAAGCGGCAAAGATCCATCCAGCCAGGACAAGGGGGATGTGGCAAGGGGGAAGCCAACATGGAGGATTTGGAGCCAAAATCAAAATTGACACCAAAAGTCTCCAAGAAGAAGGCTGAAAAAGATGAGCCCCGGTTGACTTCGGGAGCCAAGATTGCCACCAGAAGACTTCTGGCTCCAAAATGGCTGTGCCCAAGGGCACTTTACTGGAGCCGAATTGGAACAGCACTGAGGCTGGTCCAAGCCACCACCAGCCCCACCAGGCACCAAGTGACCATTGGGAAGACTACAGCAAGAAGGCCACCCAAAAATCAAGCCTGGCACCTGAAGCAGATGCCTGGTCCAAAGAATTGCAGGTCTCCCACAAACAACAGAAGCAAGCCGCCAGCCACAACAGCTGTCTGTGGCCACCAGAGAGCAACAACTGGACACGGAGGTCACCAGCCTGAAGCGCACACTCAAAGTGGCCCTCGATGGGCTTCAGGTGGCCCTCAATGTGATGGAGCAGCCCAAGGCCGCAAGCACAGGGGACCAGAAGGGATGGTGGAATGGCATGGAACCCATGGCGGGGACATGGTTCCCCCCTGCAAGGGCCCTTGGGAGGACTTACCAGCCTCCAGCAACTCCAGTTCCAGCGAGGATGGTGAATCCTCGACTTCTGATGAGGTAGAAAGTGACAAGGACTCATACATCCCCCTTGAGCAGCACTGGCAGAGCTGATGCAATGCAGCTGGGAGGCAGGTACACTAGCAACCGACTCAACTGAACCCCTGAATCCAGCTTCAGAAGAAGAGATTCAAACCCATCCATCTCTGGAGCTATGCCAACACATGGATGGAGATCCTGACGTATTATTACAGCCACCCCACCACCCCTGCCCTGGGGTCATGGCTGGTGCAAAACCTGAAACTGAGTGGGGCACATTTCCATGAGGGGAACACCCCCCCCTCCGGCCCCAACCAGGTCTCGGTAATGCGCACCAGGTTGGCCCTCTTCCCCAGGATTAATTCCTGGATCAGAGGGACCTTATTTACAACCGACCTGGCATTCAGAAGTAACAGCCGGAGCCCAGGGCCCTGAATTCCTGAACCATTGGGTAATCTATCTGAGAGGGTGGAAGCTGAGCCAAATTTGCAGGAGCCAGTGGGAGAAGCACCTGAAGGTGACAAACAGGTAGAGAGAAGAAGGGGTCAGGCAAGCATAGGCAAGCCTCTTCATGATAAATGTGCTCATATTCTCCATAGGCACTTCTGTCATGCAAGTTTTAAGGCAATTCACAGAATGTCAACCTGTACAGAGGGCCTAGATCTTAGGGACTGCAATGTGTACCTAGATTGTGCTGTTTGTAAACAGGCCAAATCAAAGGTGGCTCCCACACCTCAACATTCCACACACAACTGATTGCCCATACCAGCTAATACACACAGATGTGGTTGGGCCATTTCCAGAGTCCTTGGGCTGCAAGAAGTACTTCCTCACCATTGTGGATGACTTCTCGAGATATGGCCATGTCTTCATGATCTACGAGAAGACAGAGGTACTGGAACATCTTCAGTTTTTTTATGCTCTTGTGGAAGCACAACATGGACTGTGCATTACTCAGATACAGTCGGACAGGGGAACTGATTATACTTCATGACAGTTCCATAACTGGACTAGGCACATGGGGATTAAGCATTTCATGTCCCTGCCTTACATGCCAGCTGCTAATGGGGTTGTTGAGAGACGGAATGGTGTCCTCCAAACAATAAAGGACAGCTTGCTGGTAGATGCCTACTGTGGGAAAACAATTGTTTTTGCTAACTATACTTTGAACAGGACATGGAGTAGCATGTCACACCAGACCCCCTATGGACTCATGTTTGGCAGGAAACCATCTTTGGTGCATTTGTGCATCTTTGGTTCCAAGGCCTGGGTCCATGTTCCAAAGGCCCAGTGAGTGAAGGGAGATTCTGCAGCCAGGGAACTCACGTTTGTGGGATATGCTGATGGCACCAAGGCCTAACGTTCCTGGACTCCAACACTCATCTGGTGGTGTCAAACTCAGCTGAGTTTGCTGAAGGAGAAGGATGGTCCAGGATCCATTCCAATGACCTGGGAGTCTACATCTCTGGGGAGTCCAGCGGTGAGTCTGCCATGCCTGCAGCACCCAGCCAGGAAACTGCATCTGTCATTCAAGAGCAACAACAACAACAACATCTCAGCAACAGCCACAACCCCAGAAGCAGAAGAAGAAAAACAACTGGTGTAAGAAATTCCAGAAGAAGAGGAAAGCAACACCTGCTGTGGAGGCCTCACAATCTACTCCAGGGCCTTCATCAGAGGTGGCAGCAGCACCAGAGTGACCAGATCTGCCAGCAACCAGAGCTGGAGATGAAGGCCATGGTGAGTGGGAGGTCATAAGGCGGTCCAAACACTCCAACAAGGGAGTCCCTCCTAAGAGGCTTGATGAAGAAGAATTTATTGCTGTAATCTGCTCTGTAACTGAAGCTCCACGTACCTACAAGGATGTCCTCAGTCTTCCAGATGAGGAACAAAGAAGGTGGAAGGAAGTGATGCAGAGCGAGATGAATAGCCTCAAGCAGCTGCAGGTCTTCGAGCCACAGGCCTTACCCCAAGGCTGGAGGACCATAGGTACACGGTGGATTTACAAACTCAAGCAATTGGCCAATAAAAAGAGTTTGTACAAGGACAGGCTGGTGGCCCAAGGGCACTCACAGCAATATTTGCAGGACTACTATGAGACCTATAGCCCAACTGTGAGAGCAGAGAGCCGCCTCGAGTTTCCTTTGACCGGGGAAATGAGCTGGGGTGTAAATCAAATAAATAAATAAATGAAAACTGCCCTTGTCTACCCACTGCTGCAGCCAAAGTTGAGGTGGTTTACCAATATGATGTCCAGACCACCTACCTTCATGCAGATCTTGACACTAACTTATATGTCAGATGTGCACCTGGTTGCTGAGGAAAAGCTTTATGGTTTGAAGGAATCAGGGAAGCAGTGGTACAACTGTCTGGAAAAGGCCCTAAAATAGACGGGCTATAAAACATCTGCTGATAAATGTGTGTTTCTAAAACACTTGCAAGAGGGGCTTAAGAAGGTTCTGGTTTACAAGACAACCTTCTCTACATAGCAGCCTCGAGTTCCCCTGATGAGGGAAATGAGGTGGGGTATAAATCTAATAATAAATAAATAAATAAATAAATAAATAAATAAATAAATAAATAAATAAATAAACCCAAGCCAGAGCAGTGGCAGAAGGTTTGCACAGATGTTGCGGGCCAAATTCGTCCTCAAGTCACTCAGTCAGATAGGAAATATCTGGGAGTCCAAATTTCCAGGACCAAGAAGGGGTTTGCACTGAGCCAGCAAGAAAAAATAAAAGAGCTCTTAGAAAAGTGCAAAATGACTGATGCTAAACCTGTCAGCACCCTTATGCAAACCGACTTCTGGGGGCTCACCCACAGTCCGAGCCCCACCTTTGAGGACAATACATTATGCAGGTCAGTGGTTGGGTCCTTGCTCTACATTAGCAACTGTAGCAGGCCTGATATAGCTCTAGCAGTGAACCTGCTGGCCAGACATGTAGAGACACCCAAAGTCTTTCACTGAATGGCAGCAAAAAGGGTCCTGCAGTACCTGGATGGTACTTCTGGTGCCACTCTGCTGTTAGAGCCAACCACTAGTGATGTGCCCCGCTTATCTGCTTGCGCTGATGCAGACAGGGCACAAGACCACGAGGACCATGTCTGGCTTCCTCATAGTCCTCAATGGTGCCCCCATTCATTGGCATGTAGAGCAGCAGAAGTTTACCTCCTGTTCATCTGCCAAGTCAGAGTATGCCTGCCTCTCTGATGCACCCAACGACCTACTATCTATGGGACCTAGATCTAGGCATATTGACATTCAATATAAAAATGTTAGACAGCTTACCAGGATGGGTTTTGTGGTTGTAATCCATAGAAAGATGGAAGAACAAGTAGCTGACATTTTTACAAAGCCACTGCCTAGTGACAGACAAAGTTATCTATGTGGGGAACTATGTCTGAGAATGTAATGCCTTTTGCTTAACCTGTAAACTTTTTGCTTTCTGTAGCTCTGTACCTCTGTTACCTCTGTTATTGTGGGGGTTGGGGGGGGCAGAGGAAGGGGATTGTCACAGAAATATCTGTGCTTTTGGCTCTGCCCCCAGATGTGCCACTAGATGGCAGCACATGTGTGGTGCTGCTCCTGGGCACCAGTAGGGGGCAACATAATGCACCTACTACAGTATACAGTCAGTGCATGAGCCACTTGGGCTCAGTTCTGGTACTTACCTTGTTGAGTCCAGATGCATAAAGGATGTAGTCTCTTGCGAGGTGAAGTCCATTCTTCTTTCATCTTCTATTTTCTTATCCTGCAACAATGATTATTTTTAGGATCTTACTGATTCTGTCTGTGGTGTCTTTTATGTATGGGAGGAGGGCTTTGCCATTTTCTTGTT
>JANHGC010004333.1:275513-289120 GCA_027560395.1 Boaedon fuliginosus | reverse complement strand
GGGGGGGGGGGCCGCGCGGCGCCCAGCTGGGCTGATCAGCCTGAAATTGTGTTTCCCCAAAAATAAGCCCTAGCGCTTATTTTGGGACTCAAAAAAAATAAGACTGGGCCTTATTTTGGGAGAAACATAGCATTACTAACTTACATTCAAGTGACAATTTATTCAAAGTTCTGCATCTTTACAACTGCTGATAGCTTATCAGTTTTCCCATACATGGTGATGATGAAGTTTTAAACCGAATTTTTAAATTTAGTATTTGAGCAATCATAATTATTTTTGTCATCTTCTGTATTGCCTGTCCTTTCCACCTGTATGGTTTCAGATTTGATAAACATCCTCTATCTTCTCATGAAAATCTCCCTCAAGATTGAACCACTGCCAGTAATGACTCCTTCTGGATTTAGTTGTTTAATTAGCTGTGAATCCATCTAACGTTAATGGCCTCCAACCCTTTTCCCCCTATTTAATCAACAAGAGTATATTAGGAAATCTTCTCAGAATCAATGTGCTTTGCATTCCAAATATTCACTGCATTAGCTACTGTAAACTTGATGAACCCCTGCTTGCTCTTATTATTATATTTAGTATATACTCAAACCAACTTTTCCTGACGTTAACATCACTTTGATTACACTGTAGATTTCTGGATGTGTTTCTTTGGGAACATTGACCTACCTCTAATATCATCCAGTCTTCCAGAACTCATGAAGGCATCCATGGGCACTATTCCTCAGATTGCTGGATGTGAGACTGTATTTGTTATGTTGAGCACTCTCTGCCTGAACTTCTTGACTGTGACAAATTTGGCAGTGGAATTCCCAGGGCCTTTGGTTTTGGGAGGCCTCAATTTGTCTTCCCTGGGTATTGGGGCGGAGATATCTCAAGAGTTCATGGCCAACATGACGGCCATGGACTTGGCTCAAGTCATCCAGGCCCAATGCATAATAGTGGTCATATACCTGACCTGGTTTTTCTGTTGGAGCACTGCAGAGTATTCTGAAATTGGGGGACATATCATGCTCAATTCATTGCCTGGTAAGCCTACTGTTCTGTGGTGCTACCCCACTCCGCAGGGAGACTGAGCATAACAGATTGGACCATCCCCAATGACTGATGGAACCCAGAGGGAGCTTGGTGTTGTTCCAGAAAGTCTGGTACAAGATCTGCCTATTGGATTGTGGATTGTGCCTGAGCTTTAGTGGCTGCCTTGGTTGCCAATATGCTTCCAGCTGCAATTAATAGTGCTGGTTTTCACCTTAAAACCCTTCATGGTTTGCGGCCATCTTCTGGCAGTTGTTTCTACCCATTCAATCTGGTCCGGCCAGATGGGCATGTTCTGGATCCCGTCAGCCAAAGAATATTGGGTGGAGGGACCAGGAGGTGTACTTTTTCCGCTAGAGCACCTTCACCCTGGAACACCCTCTGTCCTGAGATTGGCATGATCCTGACTCCACTGTCCTTTCAGAAGGTCATGATACTTGGCTCTGCGCTTGGGCCAGGAGTCCCAAGAGTTTGAAGGGCCCCATTTCTTGCTTATATTGACAGTGATGGAGTCCCATGGCTGCTTTTTGTAATTAATTTCTTTTTGTATGGCGTTTTAACTGTTACAAATATTTTTATTTTTTTGTTTGCCATACAGAGTCACTGCTTTGAGAAAGGTTATGCTAATTGAATAAGAAAATAAACAAGCAGACTTTCAGGATTATGGAATATAATTCATCTATCATGAGAAACCCGAATCCTTTGCAGGTCGTTCTTGAGTTACAACCATAATGGAGCCTCCCCATCACAGTTGTAATTCATGGTGGCTGTAAAGTGACTGGCCTGATTTTATGACCTTTTTGTGGTAGTAACTAATTGAATGATTGTCATTAAGTGAATTTGTGGTTGTTAAAGTGAAGCCCAGGGTCTTTAAGTGAACAATGGCTCCCTCTGAGCATGGTTTTGCCAAAACCAGGAAGTAAATGCCATTTTTTAGTAAAACCATTATAAAATTAAGACAAGTGATTCTGGGCCTGACAGTTGGAACTTTGATTCCAAGTACACCCATGTAGGTTTGTCTGAACTTTGAGTGGTTGCTAAGCAACTAGTCATAAGTCAAGGGCTACCTATATTTAGGACTCTTTTTACTTATATTCAAGCTCATTGGGTTACTTTAGACTGGATTTGGGATTTTTGTCCACCTGTCAAAGCCTTCCCAAGCTTCCAGTTCTTTAGCTGATCTTGGCCTTCATACCCATCAAGTCCTTCCCCAAAACATAGGATGTCTAATACATCAGCATGGCACACGTGCGGATAAGCGTTTTATAGGTGACAGATAGAAATTTTTGTCAATGACCATAGTTTCTAAATCCCATTAAATGTTTTTGGGTATGGCACCCAGATTATCATTGGGACCTCCACAACAGGTATAAACCATAATCTTTCAATCTCAAAATTCAGATATTAATAATTTGTCATCTCCATTTTTTTGTCTTCTATCTCCTGGTATTGCCTTATCAATTATCCACATTCTTTCCTTTTTAACCATAGTTAAATCTGGTGCAGTATGGGCAGAGAGTCTATGATCTACTGTTTCTTCTGCCTGTTTGTACAACCTGCACATTGAATCATTTGATGATTTTTTTTCTATTGTAGCCTTGATTACATTAGTTCAAATAGCTTGAGTTGACCAACCATAGTCAAGCCTTCAGTTTCTTTTTTTTTAATGTTCCTGTTGTGCACCATAAACACCAGGTTTAATGTAATGCAATATAGTCTGTATTCCCATAAGGGAAAAATGCATTTTAGAGGAGCAAAAGGCAATTCAGTTCAAATAGTCTGTATGAGAGAAAGAGGGTGAAAATGGTTCCTCCTTTATAATAGTTCTTAGATTATATACTTTATGGGAGTGGTAATATTCTGTTGTTAATATTCTGTTAAGTTGGTAATATTCTGTCTGTGCAGGAGAAGCAATAAAGAAGACGTTTAAATTCTTCTGTTTGGAAGAATCACAAGGTCTTTTTCTTGGTTTTTTTATCCTCATCCACTTTCCCCTTGATCTTTTGTAGAAATTAACCATGTGGTTCTTTTCAAGTTCCCCTTGATTGGGGAAGAGAAGCGGGGTATAAATCCAATAAATTAAATTAAATTAAATTAATTCTTTGCCCAAATTTTATTCTTTTTATTACATTGTTTTGATAGCCAGATTTTATTTCTTGCACATTAAGTAAATTCCAGTTTTTAACTTGCATCAGTCTGTTTTCTGGACTATCTTTTATGTAATCAGACAAAGCATGCTACTCTTCTTCCAGAGTTTGTTTCACTTGAATTATACCTCTGCTTCCGTTTCTGTGATGCAAGTGTAGCCAATGTCAACAGAAAGTGGCAATCAATGCATAGTGAATAATCATCAGTTTTCTGGTTTTTCAGCCCAAACTGTCCAATTCAGTTTGTGTCCAATTAATAATTTCAGTGTATCGTGTCACATGTATGGTCCAGGTATTTCTGGCTTTGCGGTGGGGGTGTTTCCATTGTTCAATTTTGCTTTTAGCATTTTCTCATTCTTTGGGTCTTTTCTTTATTAATCACATTTTTAACATCCATACTTGATGTTATCTGACTGTAAAATGCCCAGATACTTGTAGACTTCATCCTAATGGCTTCTGATGGTTTGGCCTTTTGGCATTTCAATTTCATTGCTGTTTGTGATTTTACCCTGATTTATTGCTACTAATTTTTTTTAGATCATTGCTATATATGTGCTAAGAATTCTTACAATATTTATCAATGACTTGATTTCTGTTTCCAATTTTCCATACATTCTAGATCATCCATATAAAGCAAATGTGAGATTTTATTAGAATTATTTTTGCTGCTAGGTAGCCAATATTTGTTTTCTCCAAAATCACTGAAAGTTGGATCATTGCAGTGACAAATAATAAAGGTGGTCCTGACTCTCTTAATGTTGACATCCATTGTTTTCATTTCCAGCACCCAATTTTATGAATTCCTAATAATTTCTATTTTCAGAATTTCTATTTCCTATACTTTGAAGGTGAGACTCACCTTTAGTTTGATTGAAATAGCTGGTTTTGCTTAAATTGGATGATTTATGCCTCACAGGGTTCAATTATCTGCTGTGGTTTTTTGCTTTATGATTTCCAAAGCTCCTTCAGTTTTTCTCATACTAAGCTGGTTTTTTTTTATAGATTCGTCATGTTCTTTACATTTTTCAATTTATGCTCTTTCACGTTCTTTAAATTAGTCACATCTGATCTTATTTTTCTTTATCTCGTCCTCCAGTCTCATCTTCTACTTTAGGATTGAATAAGATTTTGCTTTTGGTTTTCTAATATTGACACCCAGTTCTTCTGTAAACATCATTGCAGTACTGTCGGCAAGCCAGTTGGTCTGTTTGATAGATGTTATTTTAATCATTGCAAGCATCTTATTGATCTCCTTTATTATAGAAGCAAGGTCTTTTTTATTTACTGCCATCATAGTTTTTTATTTACCACGGGCATAACTCTTAACCTCGCCCTGTCTCTCTGTCTGTTTATGTTTTGGTTGACTCAATGTGATGAATATACCTAACACAGCTTCCTCCTATTTTCCCCACAATAACAACCCTGTGAGGTGTGTTTGAGCGACCGATCCAAGTCACCCAGCTGGCTTTCATGGTTGTTACTTTGGGGAAATGTAGGAGGAATCTGTGTGCTCATAACGTAATTCTAATGAAGAAATAAATAAGTATCAACAACAATAAGGTTGTTGATATAAATGTTAGTCTTTTACAATTTTAGTTTTCTAAAATTTATTTGAAATACTTGATTATTACCCACAGGTAATGGAATTGTTTACTTTAGTAAAAATAACATGGCCTTGTTTCATAGTTCATTATTTTTACTAGGATAAACTGAAAGTTTGTGCTTCAAGACACTTTTAAATACTGATACCTCAACTCCTACTAGATTAATTTCTATACCTTCTGTTATGTATTATATGTAACAAGGGACTGCCCTTGAAAAGCATTCGGAAGCTTCAACTGCTCCAGAATGCAGCCACGCGAGCAATCATGGGTGTCCTTCGATACACCCATGGCACACCACTCTTGCGCGACTTGCACTGGCTCCCAGTAGGCTTCCAGGTTCAGTTCAAGGTGCTGGTCATTACCTTTAAAGCCCTATATGGCATTGGACCGGGTTACCTCGGAGACTGCCTTCTGCCACCATTTGCCTCCCAGCGCCCTGTAATACCATTGGTCAGACAGTGATGACTAGCAATTTCACGGAGGAGGGCCTTCTCAGCGGCAGGTCCGGTCCTCTGGAACGATCTTCCACCGGAACTCCAGAGTGTCCCGGACCTATGGATCTTCCATCAAGCGTTAAAGACCTGGCTCTTCCGGCGGGCCAGTTTAAATTGACCCACTGAAAATTTTACTAATTTTAATGGGATTTTAAATTGTTTTATATCTTGTTTATACATTGTTTTTACTTGTGTTGTGAGCCACCCAGAGTTCCATGGGATTGGGTGGCCTACAAATTTAAATAGAATAAATAAATAAATAAATAAATAAGGACTACTCTCAAAAAACAGGAGATCAATTTCTTTTATTTGAGCGAGTGAACTAGCTAGCTAGCTAGATATTATTTTTAAGCATTTTCATGTTTATATTTTTAATTAATCAAATTGCAAAAAATAAACTCTCATTTTTCTTATTTCTGTGTAATATTTAGTATTTTCTGCTGCTTTAAAAAATAGGCCTGAGAAGCTATAAATGGAAAAATCAAAGTCAGTTGGGCATTGGTTATGGGTTGAAAAAATGGTTGCGGGATCCCAGAAAAGGAGCATTGGGCAGAACGAATGGAAAGAGCAGCTGCCAGGCCATAAAGCTGACAATGAGACATCAGTGTCTGTACAGGTGTGATAGGTAGTGGCAGGATGTGATGTCTGGGATTCTAGTTGAGCTAGGAGATGCATGTGCTGCCACTGATCTAGAATACTCATATATTCTATTGTAGTTCAACAATAACAACAACAGGGCTATAGATATCTTTAATAAAATTATCAACATAAATATATCTCAAAAGATAAACGTGATTTATTGAAATACAATCTTTTCAAATATCACTGTTGCTTCTGAACTTTAGTTGAAGTAAGTTTGGTCCTTAATATTTACAGTATGTTGGGATTTTTTACTTAAGGACTTATTTTTGGCAAACATATATCTGAATAAATTCATTAATTTAATGTTTTGATAGCAAAATAGAAAGCCTACAATCCTTAATTCTGAATTTTATTTTATCATTTTAGGCCACAGAAAGTGAAGCTGGTGACATGGACCTCAGTGGATTACCAGAAACAGCAGTAGATTCTGAAGATGATGATGATGAAGAAGATATTGAGAGGGCTTCTGATCCTTTGATGAGCAGAGATATTGTTAGAGACTGTCTAGAAAAAGATCCAATAGACAGGACAGATGATGATATTGGTAAGCTACCAATTGACACCAAAAAGAAGGAAAGGAGGATTAAGAACTTTTGAAGAGATATTTTCTGTTTCAGAATTTAACTGAATGAAATTATTTCCATGAATCAAAATTAACAAAACCAAATTCTAAATGTGTATATCTATGCAGTGATGAAACCCGTTGGATTTCCCACCCCATTCTCTCCATTTCTATCACTTTTCGTCTTTACTGAAAGTATTTAAGGATTCATATTTTTTGCTTCAGAAGTTTTCAGTGTTAGGTGTGGAGCTTGAAATACACTAGAACCTTAATCAAAACATTTAACTTTAGTATCACTGTGTGTGTCTACACACACAATTTTTCTTAAAAGAACAATAAAACTAATGCAAACTAATATAAAGTAAGAAAAGAAAAGGAATCAACAAGAAAGCTTAATGTGCAAGAAACATAAAAGTAAAAAAATAGTAAAAAAATAAAAAATAAAGAAAAAAGGCACCGTATTTTTCAGAGTATAAGACGCACTTCCGCCCCCAAAAGAGGCTGAAAATTAGGGGTGCGTCTTATACTTCGAATGTAGCTCTGCCCATCCACCGTTTTCGCCCTCTGCGCACACCTGTTCCAGGCTGCAGAGCACATGGCAGCCTCCGTGCCTGTTCTTTTTAGCAAGGCTGCAGGGATCACTGCCTCAGCACAACAGCTGATTGGGGGTATTTAGAGGCAATCAGCTGCCTGCTAAATCAGTCTGTGCTAAAATTGAAACTGAAACAGGCTGTTTGGTGTTAGGAAAGTTCATGTTTTTGTATCTTGGATTCATTACAACTGTAAATTCTTGAATGAGCCAAAGTTAATATTACAGATTACCCGTAAGTAATCATGATTTGTTTAACTAATTTCTAGGTTGTTTTCTCATATCTTAGACAAATATCTAGAAGAAATTGGTAGAGTATAAAAACAACCAGGAATACATGTAAGCAATGTAGAACAAATCATATTTAAAATTAGTCAGATTTATATTGCAGTTTAGTGTCAGCAATAATATGTGACATTTTCTTGACTGTGGCCTATGCATAATACAAGCCTTCAAATATGCCATCCTGTAGTTTAGGACTATTTATGACTGTGGACTGATTTCTCCATCATCAGAACAGTTTTGGGAGGAAAGAAAAGATCCTTAGCTCAGCTTAGTGGCTGGGGGCAGCTTTTTTGTCTCTATTTTGTTGCAAACAAGAAAAAATACCAGGACATTATGGATACTTGATACCATATTTGACTTTTGAACAAAGCAAATCCATATCCAGAAGTATTACATGTATGAATTAAATTGGCTCTGGGAAACTGGCAAATTGCTGGGAGGCAGATTTTCCCCCCTTTCTTTTCCTCCCCAAAAGTGCGTCTTATACTTCGGAGCATCTTATACTCCGAAAAATGTGGTAATTCTGAAACTGTATTTATTTTTAATAGGGCATAATCATAATCAGGGTTAATGTCGGCCTAAATATAATTGAAGATTGAAGAAAGTTATTTTTTTCATATCTTTACATGATCGTTAAGCTTTTAAAGATGAAAAACAGGTTTGAAATAATATTCAAGAATATCTATAATGGGCATTATTTACATGGGGTAGATATGGTGGTATCCTATAGCAATGACAATGTGAGTGACAGATCACTGTTCAATTAACTGTTATATTTCATGCAAAGCAGAGGCTCCTAGCTGGATTATTTATTTATATATTTATGGACCCTGTCATAATAAATTTTGAAATATTTACCCACTGGTGTCCACCTACGGCTGTAGATAGCCATAGTATCCGCAGTTGATTCTCTCCATCTATAAAGCATAAACTAGGTGCCACATCTCTTGTTCGCTGTCCTGTGCTGTGGCATGCCGTTTATGTTAAGTGTTTGGGGAAATGCTCCCGTTTTCTTGGATGAGTCTCATCAACAGTTCTGTAGCAGAGAGCAAGTAATTGTTTACACTGGCTCCTGTATGCTTTAGTGGCAAATCAGATAAACATTATTTTTTAATACACAGCTTGGAGCCATTTGACAGAAAGGCGGGCGGGTGGGGGTAAACCAAACGTATATATGTTGGATTGGAGCAGAGATTTTTATGAGGTGATCTGGTGGTTTTTGTGCTCCAAGAAGAGAAAAACCTTTGCCAGAAGTTTTAAGTGTTCTAAGAAGCTCCATTGTTTTGTGAGGAAATGTGCAAGTGATTAGTAAAGGAACAAAACAATTTTTGATTAGGGGAATGAAATACTTTGCTACTGAAAAAGAATTCATCGGGGACGAAACTTGCGGACTAGTTAAAGTCAATTCTTTGAAACTTCACTAGTAATGAGTATATGGGAAATTATTCCCGAAATCATAATTATAGCCATAAAGGCTTTGTAAGCAGTGTAAAATCAAGACAGTCATGTTTATTACTTAATATTTTCCTTTAAAGGATTCAGAGTGATTTGCATACATTAAGAATTCTTACTGTGGGTTTGCCATGTAGTTCAGCATTAATATCTTTTTTTTTAAAAAAATTGGTAAATAGGGAATTAAAGCAATTGGCTCCAGCTATTGTCATAAAAAAGTGAAAGTGGACTAGACCAGCTTTAGCCAAGAAACTCCAGTTCCTCAGTATTTCTCAGTACTAGGTTGGTCTGTGAAGTTTTTATTTAAGTGCTCAATCGAAGGGGAAGCTTGCTGTGTATTTCCCACCTTGCTGCCTCCTTTTCTCTCTTTACCACTTTATATTACAGTTAATTACTTAGTAATTATCAAGGGAAAGGAATTACCTGTGACATAACAGTCTTGTGAGACTGACATCCTGTAAAGCCATCTGACACCCGAAGCATCTAAACTGTCTTGAAAATGAAGATAGGTGATGTTTAAACCCACTGCATGACTATTATTAATGGAAGGAACCTAAAAACTGGAATGGGGTTGGCTTTCAAAGATGCAATGATCGCTGTCAGGAAGCGGAAACAGGAGACACTGAAGCAGAAGGCAGGCAGAGCTGTTAAGCAAGTACAAAGTAGGTTAAAACATTCCATAAGCAATATGTAGTGGAAAATCTTTGGTAACAAAGCTATCTGTGTTAGAGAAAGAGAGACTGGGTAATTAATCATGGACTATAAAAAAAGGTAGACTTTTATGAAAGATTCTGCAGAAGTAGAATCAGTAGACTTCAAATGAGAAGACCATTTGGTACTAAAATTGGAAATGTCATATGTGGACACTGTCTGGTTCCATGATATTTTTGACAGCTGTTGGCAGTTGAACAGAAAAATAAGCTGTCTTGCTGGTAAAGAGTTAGGAGATTTAAGCTGTGAACGAAGATCTAAAGTTTGTGATTGTGGAAGAAGCTGTAATGTGAGTATAACTCTCATGCTTCCTGTGAAGTCATAATTATAGTTGTGGTATTAATAGGAAAAGAGTACCTACAAAAATGTTGTTCTGTGTCATATCTAGAGATTGTGGCCAAGATAGGTATGCCATTTGGGAACATCAAGATTTTGAGCTCTTACGCAACTGGTAAACAACTATGTTTTCCTAGAGGACTTTTCAAACACTGTTGGGATATGGTGTTCTGCTTTTCCAAAATGGCTTGTTGCCAGATCCACTTGGCTAGAAATACTGATTATCTTTACCCATTCTATCTCCGAGATCAGCCAAATCATATTGTTCAGGGGCGGATTTTAGCCGATAGTCCATAACAGACATGAAAAGGCACTCTAACCTCAAGTGTGAATTTGAAGGCTTAGCTGCAGTAGTAGGCCAGAAAATAAAATATTTCACCGCTTGAAAATTAACCTACTTCATCGAAAGCATTGCTTTAGTGTAATTCATTAATCGTATGCTTTAGCATCCTGCAGGTGAAACTACCTATAAAGCTTTTCAAGCATCTTGTCTTCCAGATTTCTGTCTGAAATCCTTTAAACCAAGTTATCTGTTTAATTGATCACATTAACCCTTCATTTGTACATCTTAACATATGAGGGAAAATGAGCAATCCCCCCTTTCTCTAAGGTGAATTGGTGATATCACTGACGAGCTGTCTCTAAGGGGAATATGTGATTATTTTTCAAGGAGCCTTTGCAATTTATGCAAAGATTTTTAAGTGAGCTGTAATTCTGAAAATACAATACCTGCTCTGAAATGGGAAGGAAAGTGTGGTGACTCTTCCTGGAAGCAGTGTTGTCTTGTTTTAGAATGCAGACATAAGGAAATAATCAGATGTATCTAGAAAGTGTTTATTTGATGCCATTGAGTCAATGCTGATTTCTGGTGATTGCTTGGACTAGTCCTTGAAGTTTTCTTGGCAATGTTTTTCAGAAGTGGCTTGCCCTTGCCTTTTCAGTAACTAACGAGTTCGTGGCCTTCAGTTCAAATCTGTGTTTGAGGTATACTTTTGGTGAAACAAGTCCAGTTAACAACATAAGATAATTTAAGATTACATATTATTGTCATTTCATAGCTTCCTTAAGTTGAGATGGCAATGTGGTTATGCCGGTTGAGTGATTATGGAGATGGACAAGGTCAATATTATTTGAAAAGCAGTGGGGTAAGGAATTGATTGTATGGTTAAATATGTATGATTGACAGTTTCTCTTTTCATGCTAAATCCTAATTTATTACTAATTAGTATTTAGGTTTATGTCCTTTCCCTTTTATTTTATGTGTTTGGGTTTTTTTGCTTAAATATGTTCTAAAATAGTTTTGACTAAAATTATTTTTGCATTTGGTACAAAGGAATGAGATAGAGGAGATAATACATTGTTCATGACTTGTAGATCATGACAGTGAATGGTGAAAATCCATACCTCAGAGAACACTGAATACTATGACATTTCTTGCAAAGATGGGTTTGAATATGAGGAAATTGAACTTAATTGTTTCTTAATTCTTTCATTTAACTTAGGTTACTAGTTTCATATTATTTTATCCTGATCACTTAAAAATTAAGAATGTTTTACATAGAAAAGAGACTACTTTTGGTCTACCATTTCAATTTGTGACCCCCAACTGTTATGAGAAAGGGAATTTTCTAGAATAGAAAGCGTGGTTACTGGATATTTCAGTAGCACCAATGTTTTCATCAAGTTGATGTTTGTTATATTTTCTTCTTAGAAGCTGGCAGCTAGTATATTAAAATCATGATAACTCTACTGTTCCATTAATCTACCCGCCTTGTGTTCCCTTTGTTGGGGGAAGAAAGGCGGGCTATAAATTGAACAAAATAAATAAATAAAATAAAACTATAGTGCATATTGTGAAAGCAGATGATATTGGCCAATGCATAACTTACATGCTGCTCTTGGTCTAAAATAGCCTCCTGTATGTTCCTTCAGGAGGTTCTTGAGTCATTTCATCTATGGTGATGTAGGGTGTACAGACTCCTGGTCTTCACTGTAGAGTTGTTTATTTTAAGAGTTGATGTCTACTTGGCTTTGCTAATGCTACACTGCTATCAAATGGTCTATTGAGACTTCAAGGGGTTGGTAAGCTATTTTTATCATGTCAGTTTGGTAGATGAAGTTTCAGATTATCTAATGGTACTTTGGAGGTTCTGTTACCATATACAGAAGAACGTTGCCACTTTTTGTGCGTGTGTAAGTGCATCTGTGGAATATTGCCATGTTTTGATATTATATAATCTTGAGCTAGTTTTTTCAAAGCTAAATCCCAACTATAGATGTTATAGACCTCATTTTGGTTTATCGATCTTAGCATTTTGTTAAGAAGTATTGATTCTAGTGAAATAACTTGATATTTTATCAAGTTCATTCAGGAGTTATTTTCATCATTATTTTTGAGAAATACATGAATGGGAGAAAGGGAGTTTACTATATGTTTGTTGATTTAGAGAGATGAATGATAAAATGAGTACACTTGAAGTACAGGATGTGTTGCATGATTATGGAGCTGAAAGTTGATTTCTGAATATGACAAGAGAAGATAAAACATCTATAAGAATAAACAAAATGCTTAGAAATAGTTCAACACTGAGAACCTAGTAAGACCAGGATATATGACATCCTGCATTGTTTAGGTATTTATAGATAATAATTAGATAAATATATAAGGAATTCTTAGAAGTTTGTATATTTCAATATTCATGTTTTGTTTTGTGTACATTTAGGAATTTTTCCAATTTTTAACTTGCACCAGTGCTTGCTCTTGGTTGTGTTTTATATAATCAGCCAATGTACATTTTTCTTCTTCAACAGTTTGTTTGACCTGAAGTAAACCTCTGCTTCTATTTCTCTGGAGCAGGTATATAATCTAATTACTACAGGGATATAATACATAATGAATATTCATCAGTTTTCTTGTTTTTCAGTCCAAACTGTTAAGCTTAGTTAAGCTTGTGTCCAGTGAAATAATTCCAGCAATGCCTTGTATCACAGGTATGGGTCAGGTATTCATGACTTAGATGGTGTTACTACTTGATCAGGGAAGTGAGGCGGGGTATAAATCAAATAAATAAATAAATAAAAACTTGACCATTATTATTGTTATTCATCTGTAATATGCTCAGGCACTTGGTTTCATCCTAATGGCTCCTAATGGTTTGGCCATGTGGTATTTAATTCATCAGTGTTTATGATTTTTAACCCTATGTATTGCTTCTGTAGCATATTTCCCTAGGCCAAATTCCATTGCTATTGAAATTCTTGCAATGTTTCTTATTGGCTGAATTTCAGTTTCTGATTTCCCATTATATTATGATTGGTCGCACAGTCAGGCAGATGTTTAGGCTTAATTTGGCATTTTTATCCACATATCAAGACCTTCACAAAGACCTGGGATAAGCAAATGTTTGAAATATCTGTTCACAACAATGTGAAGTCACAGATGCCAGTTCTTTGGCTGGTGTTTGTCTTCATACACATTGAATTCTTCCAAGAAGCTAGGATGTTGTAATATATTGGCATAGTATAGTTGTGGATCCAAGCGGTATGACCTTTTATTGTTTTTATTATTATTATTATGAGTTTGTGTTTCTTTTGATGAACTTGCTTCCTTTTCCCCTTAACAGAAAACTACGTTGTGTTTTTTAAAGATATTTTTCCCTCTAGAGTATAGCTAGAGTATAGCAGGATTTAGCATTGTTAGCAATAGGAGAGATTAAACTCTCTCTCTCTCTCTCTCTCTCTCTC
>JANHGC010004333.1:218274-241612 GCA_027560395.1 Boaedon fuliginosus | reverse complement strand
TAATCAACGGAGACAACATCGAAATGAAGGGAAAGAACAAGATGGAATACATGGGAGTGAGAACAGAAGATTAATATTATTAATTATCCTTCAAAAAGGGAACAGAATGATGGCTGAAGGGGGAGTTAAAATAGAATGAAGTTAAAGTAATATAGTAAGAAGTAATTATATCTTATGTACTTTATATGCTATATTTACCTAAACAATGAATAATGAAGCAAAAGGAACTAATGAAATGAAATGGAAAAATGAATTATTAGGATTATGAAATTATTATATTCTATGACTATAAAGATGAGTAAAGTGGGATTAACATTAAAATATGTAGTAGTCTGAATTTAATGGATGGTTGACAAAGTTGAGAGGAACTGAAATGAAGTACTCAGAAATGAAGTTGAAATAGAAAATTTCTATTGAGTTTGAAAGATAATTATACCTATATAAATGATACCTGAAGTAGTAGATGTGAAAGAAAACAAGTTTATGATATTAATTAATCTGGTTAACCAAAAAAAATGGTAAAAGACTTTAGAAAATTGTGAAAGGTTTAGATGAAATTTCTAAGAGACACTTAAGAAGATAGTAAAACAATAAGAAGTAATTATATTTTATATATCTAATTTACCAAATAATAAATATTGAACTAACACTGAGAGAAATGTTAATGAAGAACTGAGAGTAATAGGAAAATATGTAATCATAGTATTTTAAAATTAACTGAGAAGATGAGTAAAAATGATTTGGAATTTGGAAATGTGATATAAATATGTGATGCATTGGACTGAGTGATGAAAACCTAAAACAACTCTGTTTGTATAAGAAGTGATATTTGTGGAAAAAACAATAAACATTTCTGGGGAAAAAAAGACACCATGATTTGGGAAGTCTACTAAATACACCAGACTGTCATCTGGACAAAGAATTTTCTTCAGCAGATTTGGTTTATTTCTTCAAAGGAAAAAAAAACTGAGCCAGATGTAGTCTTTCTATTTTCTTCCCCAAAGATATTAATTCAGAAATAATTAGGAGGAGAAAAGAATACGTAGCAAAGGCAGCTCAGGCTGCATATACTGCTTGGCATATTAGCTGGCTATGGAAGCAGAAATGAAGAGCACTGAACAGGAAAAGTGTAAGGAATGCATATTTTATGGCAGATAAAAAATTAAAACATAGGAACATGATAATTGGCCTTCTGCATATTCATGTTATACATATGCAGTTCTTGTGGCAGAATATATTTAGGAACGTTCTGGAGTGTTAAATCATCAAAGTATAAAAATATTTTTTTTAATAAAAGCTCAAATAATGTTTTTGAAAATCATCATTAAATTTCATCAATTTTTATTATCACAGCTGTATCACAAAAAAGCAGACCTAGAACAATGATTAACAAATGTTAAAAAAAAAAGACAGGAAAATCTGTCTTTTTGGATTGCTTGAAAGGAAGAGAGAACTTGAAAAGCCAAAAACCATTAGAGACACCTCGTTATGAGAATCCAACAGAAAATACTTTTTTTTCTCAAGAAATTAACATACAAACAAGAATGATCTATTAAGCATTTTAAATATATAATTATTTAATATGTAATTAGGCTTGATAGAATATTTGAGTAAGCTCTATTTTTCACGATACTGAAAAATATCCTATCATTTAGAAAACGAAAACGTTCCCCTTCAAACATTTGTAACCTGCTACCTATCATATCATGGATTTTTTTTTTAATGGGTGAAGGTCTTTTGTTTGTTCATTGTCTCTATCCTTGTCATTTAGTGATGTGCATTCCCCTTTTTTTCTCTTGAATTGCCTGTATCTTTCTTCCTTTCTTTGTAACTTGGCTACAGAATATCTAAACAAGCAGATTACTGACAGAGAAAGAATTGCCATGATTGGGGTGCCTGCCAGTTTAATTTTTGCTAGGTTTCAATTTCTGAAAGGCTGCTAGTGAGGGCAGAGGGGACTTCCAACAGTTCCAGTTCTCAAGGCCATTGGTGAGCCATACTGGAAAATGTAATTAAGCAACATAAGAAGGCCAGCATGTTCCTTTTCCCGAGACAATTCTTATTCCAGTTAACTTGGTTTACCCTTCCTGCTTTCTTTGCGCTCTCATTTTGCCATTGTTGTCAGTGTTGTAAGGATGAGAAAACGTTACTGGAAGGTCCTATGTCCAGATCAAAGGTTCTGTCTGCTGAGTCCTTTCAAAGCCTTCTAAATTAAATGTTTTCATTCAGATTTTTAATCTGAATGAAAGCTGGGAACGATTTTGCCTCTTTTTGCAATATGTACCTAACCTTGAAGCAATCTGTTTTAAGCTCGTCGTATTTCCAGCATTAACCTTTGTTTTCTGTTGCTGTCCAGCTTAGTCATTTTTAGGTTTTTTTAAAAAAAATTATCAAAGGCTAAAGAATCATTTTTTGGGTTAGGGTTAGGGTATTAGGTTAGGGCAGGCTTGTATCTTGGGAAGTAGAGGAAAATCCTGCTGTGTTCAATTAATTTAACTGCATGTCAAATTGGGGGTTCTCATCTCTGGGCTTCCATGTTGGTTCCCAGCTTCCATCCTGGGCTTCCATTGCTACATTTAAATGGGCCACCAAGATTGGCAATTGCAACCTATCTTTATGGGTTAATACACGTGAAACAATTATGCATTTTTAGGAATACCTGATAAGAACTACTATGCATCTATCCTGTAATCTTACAAGGTGTTACAATTTCCAGAAAGCCAATTATGGGATGGAATAAAAAAAAATCCATTAGTGCAAAAACAATTTAGGGACTATCATATTCCAGGGATCAGAACAATCTGGAGTCTAAATGGAACCAAGAACAGTTTTAATCAAACTGTACTTTTCCCTCCTTGTGTACTGGTTTTAATGCCCTGGGCTTTCCCTACTGAGTTTTGGAACAAAAATTAGTACGTATTGCTCTTTCCTTATATGCAACAGGCCATTTCTACTGTTTCATCTTTCATCTTTAGGGTAATGTTTTCAGAGTTGGAGAAGAAGCTTGTTCCCAGAATTCCTTGCAGTAGAGTTGGAGTCCTGAAATTGGGATTAGCAGAAGCTGTGAGTAGATAGGATGTGTCCTAGGCCCAATAGTTCAAGTTCTTGGATGAGTGCAAGGAAAGCAAGTTGGAATAGGATAAATACAAATAAATAAACATATGACTGTTTAGAGCAGTTGCATCAAGTTGGTCCTTTAGGAAATTAAGACTGATAAATTCACAACCTCCTCAGCAAAGCAAGGAAAAAAATGATCAAGATACTTTGCTCTCTGCAGAAATTTTGTTGGTAGGTAATATCTCTTATAATATCCTCCCTGATAAATTTGCTTATGAATTCAAGGAAAAAGCTATTCAGGTAAAGTAGATTCAGATGCTGCATTAATTATTTTTATTAATGTAATATTATTTATTCTCCATTTCTGACTGCAAATGCTTTAGTAATGTTGTTTATCCTAATTTGTTTTGTAATGTACCCCTTTTGCGTTTGCATGGGATTTATCTGCCTATCTAGGAGCAAATTGCCATCACATTAATGGAAATATTCATATAATATAAAGAAGTTATTCTAGATTTCCTTCATATTTAAATGTACAGAGTTAGCTGCTATCATAATTGAGAGGGGACATATGCATGCAAAAGAAAATCCTGAAATCTGTTTTGACCATGGCCCTAAATTGCTCCAGTAACTCAAAGCAGGAAAGAAGCCTGTTCTCACAGTGGCCAGTCAAGGGCACAAGAAGCTCACTTGTCTACCAGCAGGTGGCCTTCGGTGGCTGTCTCATTGCCATCAGGGCTAATGGTCAACATCAAAGAGTTGCCCTAAAGAACAGCGTCACTAGACCCTTAACCTACAGCCTGGAACAGGAGACACTATAGGATTTGGTGGCATTCCAATAATAGGACATGAGGCCTCTTAGGCCTAATTGGGCCTAATTGGGCCTAATTGTGTTTCCTTCAATGACTGTTGCTTGCTTCTGACTCATGTAACGTGGGGCTTTGCGTAAATTGCGTTACAATTGAATTATCTCAAACTTTGGCCTTCATGTGTGGCACACTGCCAAAAAGGTTAGCCAACGCTCCCCCCCCCCAATAAGCTTGCTAATAATAAATTCCGTTCTTTAATGTGCTCAGACTGAATTCACCTTAAGCATTTTACATAGTTTCCATAGTTTCTTTTTAAAAACAGTGCAGATCTTAACACTGAAGCAAGTTCACTAGCGTTTCAATCGAGCATTTTATGACATCAAGAAACGAGCTTAATAAGTCTTAGACAACAATTTTTATTCATTTAGTAAAGAGCAGGTAATGCTTCTTATTTGTGACAGGTTTCAAGTTCACCAGAATAGGAATTCTGTTCCTCTTCTGTACTTGATTGTCCTGTTATTTTATTGTCTTACACGTTCTGGCTTATTTGGCTCAGCTCCAACAGCAAGTGAAAACAGAATAAACTGACCTCATCTAGTCTGTGTTTTTACAGAACTGATTTTGGTTAGAATAATGGAAACTGGAAGTCTATAACTTTCAAAAGTTGAGAGTTGTTAATTAGCCTGGACAAAATTAGTTTTATGAGATGAAAGACAGGATATATTGGCAGTTCTGCACAAATATAATTTGATTCATGTTTGTATAAGTGGCTAGTGTAGGTTTGTCTTGATCATGATGAGGCTTAATTATAGCTATTTTCAATTGATAACAATTTAGTATTTTATTGATGTGAAAAATTAAATTACAATTCATATCTTTTTTAAAAAAAAAAGTTCCATTTTTAATAAAAATAATTGATTATTATATAATTTTGAAAAAGGTAAGGTTTTGGAGTCAGGTAGAAATGCTAATGCACTTAACAGAACCCAGTGCAGTGTGTGTGTGTGTGTGTGTGTGTGTGTGTGTGTGTGTGTGTGTGTATGGCATTATCACATACTCTTATATTTTCCTCATCTGAAAAACAAACCTTGTACAAAATCAAGTCAGTCACTGAACTTGAAGCAGTATTGTCTCTCTGGAGATCTGAAACCTGATTTCATCTCAGTTGTTTCAGTGTTCACCAATTATCCCACTTCAGCCACAAGGCTAATTGTCTGCAATAGATTGGTTAAGTAGTGTTTTCTGTGCCATATACCTATCAGTCTTGCCTAAACTGGCATCATCTGGAAGTATTGTATTAAACCTGTGTTCATCCTTGGCATTATAACTATGGAAATCTATTATAACGAGAGCAGCAGGTTTGGGGAACAGTGCTCTACACCAATGGTTCTCAACCTGTGATCCACCGGCCTCTGGGGGGCGGGGGGCTGTGATATCCCAGAGGGTCTGCAAAGTCTTGAAGAAATATTATGATTTGACTCTTAAATTAGGTTTTGGGATTCTGTGGCCATAGTCCATGGCCACAAAGGGTATTTAAAAAGGGGTCCATGTGAAAAAGGTTGAGAACCACTGCTGTATACCATAGTATTATAACAACACTATAGAACAGGGCATGTTGTAGAAATTAATTGGTTGACCACAAGCAAAATGGGATAATATCAGCAAAGAGAAAAAAAAGAGATAGTTACAGCTTTCAAATGAGATTGGCTTCAGATTTCTGGAGTCATACAAATGTGAGAATAGATGATATAGATGGTTGAATCAATAATGACTTCTCTCATTTCAAGGATAGCAAAGTAGTGTTCATGTGTTGTCCCTGTCTCTCAAAGGTGTTTAACTTTGTTAAGTTTAATTTTGCTTATAGATAAGAAAAGCACTGGGACATTGTGTATTTACTAGCTGCACCAAATTTTATGATTTGTAAGGAAGTTTCAACTCTTCAAATAACATCTGGAAAATATAGTTTTTCCCCTCTCACAGCAAAAGGCAGGAGTAGGTCTGTATAAAATCCCATTAACTGACAAACCAGAAGTTTTTAATGAACATTTTGAACATAATCAGTTTTTATATTTGTTTCCAATGTCTTATTTTATTGATGTCTAGAGGAGAGAGCCCCCTTTCTTATATATCCATTAAGATTTTGAGATCTTGCTCTCTCAAGCACTCTCCCTCTAAATATTATCTAATCTGTATTCTCTTTTGTTGCTCTTTAGCAGATATAGATTAAAACATTTATTTTAATTTCACTCTTTGGTCTGTAAAATGAGATTAAGCTACATTTCATACCTTTTTAAAAACAGTTCATTTTTAAAATCAAAATAATTGATTTTAATATAGTTTGATAATTGAAAAGCTGTGGAACAAGACTAAAAAATAATGCCATTAATAGAACACAATGCAAAATATTTGAATGGTAAAAACATGAAATCAAGATGTCAAACCACTAGAACATCGATGAATCTACATTTTTCTTGTTTCTGACATTCTTTATTGCTCTTTAAAATGCTAATTGATTATATTAACATTTTTGTGTTTCTTTTTAACTATATTGGCTTCTTTGGGAAGAGGTTTATTTTGGGAAAGCAAAATAAAAAACTAGTACTTTTCTTTGGAAAAGAGGAATCCTGGGAATCCTTTCCTCACTTTGGACCCAAAGTGGATTTGTACATCTTAATACATCTTGTGAAGTATTAGAATAAAACATTGATTCACTTCTTATAGTCCCATCATGTTTATAATCATGTATCTTTAATCATATATAACCTACATGAATTGATTTCCATTTGCATATTATCTAGTTCCTTGTCATGCAACACAAATATAATTAACATCCATGTTATACCCAAGCCAGCACTTATTGCACACATTGTATTATATAATTCTGGAGCTTAATTCCTACAAGGACTTCCATGTTTATCTGCATGTTTGAATGGTTGATGGCCTCCAGTAAAGCTCTTCCAACCTTTCATGCAAGTCTTAAGTCTACTCTTTTGTCCACCACTACTGCTTAAAATTGTTCTCTGAATGGAGGTATTGGAATTTTCCTTAAAGAGCTGAACCATTTGCAAGTTAACCAGAAGGAGAACATCTTGGAGTGATCTCTTGGTTTTGTAACAGTGTTTGTAGAAGTCTGCTGAGGAGTCTCAAACCTATGTTGAGTTTGTTTGTATGTATACATGCAAAAACCTCGTAAAGTCTTTTTTTTTAGTAACCAGATATTCACGTATGATCTTCTTTATATAGATATCTTAGGAAATTTCAACCCCCTCGCATGAAGCCACAAATTGCAGCTTGGTAGTTACTCCAGTATTCACAAGCTCTTTTTAACTAGCCAGGCATCAATCTACTTCCTTCCTTACTTCTGCTCCTTCGCCACATTAAACCTATCAGAGGCAGTTGGCCTCCACATATTAAAGTTTCTCTTGAGCTCAAGGTCACTGCATGAAGTCTGGTTGCTTTTCTATCTATATAGTCACATCCTGTCACCCATTTCCTCTCTGTTCCTCTCAGCACTACTACAAAAGTCCATTTTCCATTACTTTCATAAAGACATCAGACTGAATATTTCCTCTAAATATTTCATGCCCAGAAGAACTTAAAGTAAGTCTATAATGAGAAAGTACAATTAACATTTAGTATGGCTATAATTTGTTTTGTGCAAATTAAACTGGGATAGGCTTCTATCAGTTCTTTACTTGTGAAACGTTCTAGAATTGCACACACACTAACAATCACGGTTAACACTAACCATTAACAATTGTTCCCCATTGTGATGTTTTTCAATTGAACTTTGGATTGGAAAAGATTTGCAAATGATTTTGAGCAAATTTGGTAGCTGCCTATGCATAGAACTAGAACATAGTTGAAACCAGATAGCAGGAGGAAATTCCTTACTAAAAAGGGAGCTGCCCATTGCAAATCTAGTTTCTGATTGGCCAGTTTTCAGGAGATAGTGCTGTGTTTGCACTAGATCTAATATGGATGATACAGAAGATAACAGTTCACAATATTTTGTAAAGTGTCAAAATAATTTGTCCTAAAGACACTGTCTGTAAAATAGTTCACTGACAATCTGAGGTTGCAATAGGAGGCTTGTATTAGGACTGCTAGTGTTTCCTGATTTAAGATAAAAAAATATGTAGCAGGGAAATTGTAAATAAAAAAGAAGAAGAAGAGAGAATGTGCTCGGTATGATGTTGCTTATGGTATTTCAGGTTCTATTTCTTGAAGGTTTTGTAAGATCTATAATTAGTTGGCTGTTGAATCACATTGCTGTTTCAATGCTTATTTTGGGTAGAGTAATCTCTCTCCAGCATAGGAAAAAAAAAGATGAGAGTAATGCTATGGCCTTCTGGATTCTATTAAGAGAAGTTTGCTCAAATGTATGGAGAATGCAGAACCTCTCCACAAGTGTATCTTTGGAGGATTCATAACAGTTTTTCTCCCACAAAGGATTGTCCCTTCCTTCCTTCCTCATCTTCCTACATGGAATTTGAGATACGTCTTGAGCTAGATAGTAGAAAAATGTCCAGCATATTTTTATTTAAATAAATTGTAATTATTTTCCAATCAGTTCTAATATGCCTGCTCATGCATGTGTGTGTGTGTGTGTCTGTGTGTATTGTCATGTTAAGTAAGGTGACGTGTTTGAAGGTTGAAAGATTTCACATGCTGAGTAATTTTAAACAATGCCTGGGATACATAGAAGTCTATCAGGCTTAGAACACGATATCTTTTTACTTCCCTCCATGAATCCTTTGATTTTTTTATGTCACATTACAGTATTCAAATATGTTTTCTTTTAAAAACAGAAAAAAGTTTCTAAACTTGGAAGCAATTTTACTATTCTTTAATCTAGAATGCAAATATAATGGAGTTAGAATTTTAGAAAAATGCTGTTTATGTATTTATCTGAATGTGTGAGGAGACCTAAATGATTTTTGTGTTTGCTGGATTATAGGTATAGCTTTCTGTGTGATCAGGAATTGAAATGAATAAGAGTTCTGAGTTGCCTTGATAGGTCTACTTACATTGGACCAAATATGATTTCCTTTTTAGATTTCCCACTTGAGAACTTGATTGATAATAGAGCTGAGCCCCGTGCCCTAACACAGTCTTCACAACCTTGATAACTTCAAGCTACCTGAATTTCAACTCCCAGAATTCCCCACCCAGCCATTGGGGAATTCAGGGAATGGAAGTCTGTATGTCTTAAAGTTTCTAAGATTGAAAAACACTGCTCTAGACTTTGAGCTCTCCACAAGTGAACATCTAAATGGGATTAGAAAGTATGTTTTATATTCAGCTCTCCTACATGGTTGTTTCAGTGCCATGCATAGCTCTTTGCAACTCTCTTTAATGTCTCTTCAATCCTTAATCCCTCCAGAATGTTTCCTAATGCAAATTATTAGAGTGATCGCATTAAGAATAAGCAAGTAGTTTATTAAATAAGAGTAATTGAAAAATCAGGGCATAAGACAACCATGGTGGCCCCAGTGGTTATTGGCACATTGGATGCCATACCAAAAAATCTTGGATGGCACTTAGAAAATCTGCACATTGACAAAATGTCCATCTGTCAATTGCAGGTCACAATGCTTGGATCTGCATATATACTACACCAATAATATCACAACATCCTAGGTTCCTGGAAAGAATTTGATTCATATGAAGGTGAAGACCAGTTAAAGAACTGGTAGCTGTGACTTCACTTTGTTGTGAACAAATAATAATTTTATGTTTGCATAATTTTCTTTTGGACGCCAAATTTTTAACATTTTGTTTGGCAGCCAGATTTTGAATAACTTTCTTAGTCTTTGGGGTTTCTTTTTTATTTTGTTACTGTATAATCCATCTGTAATCATATGGACAGTATGCCACTGCTGCCTTTGTCATTATGGACAAACATGCCAATATTGTTTCCATATATCTCTCTTTCATGTGCATCTTGACAGCATATTAACATCAGTCGTGAAAAGCTCCATTCTTTGGCTGACAGATGGTTCTCCCTGCTCTCTTATCTTCCCAAGACAAAGAAAAATACAGACACTCTATTTTGACCACTTAAACCACGTAAGGCCTTTGGAGCATGCTCATCGATACTGTCAAATGTTCCAGAAGTAGTAAATAAATAATAAGGAAATCTTTTCTTCAGATTTTGGTGAAAACATGAAACTGAAGACCGCTCGGATGAAACTGACCATAAAGTTATTAAAGGCAGAGGCAGTGTCTTAAAAGTTAAGAGATTGTTAAAAAAAATGCATGGCATGCATACTGATCAATGCATTCTCCAGCGAGGTTTCTTTTCTTTTCTTTTGGAAAAGCTCCTTTGAAACTAACAAAAGCTGAGCCAGCAGCCTCTTGCAATGAGAATCCAGGTGTCAGGTGTGCTTTGTCTTCAGCTCAGAGCTTCGGCTCAGTTCAGCCAGATCTGTCCTGGGACAGTTGTCCTTGTTAATAGTTGACAGTTGCATTGCTCTGCATTCTGATTTGCCACAGAACAATCGGAGTGTTTGGTCTGAGTGATTTACTCATGGACAAGCCAGAGTTAATAAACTTTAGAAGAAGCTTCAAGAAAAGGCAACCATGTGGTACGGACAACTCTTACTTGCTGTTTTTTTACCTTGTAGGGAGATGTTTCATTTGTTATCTCCCCCCCCTTCTTCCTTCTGATTCCTAAGCTGATGTGAGAACTTTCAAAACAAGGAGAAACACAGCAGAGAAAGTCCTGCTTCTTTCTTCCTCTTTTCTTTGGTTCCTTTCAGTCCTTAAAGCAAGGATCTCCAAACTTGGCAACTTTGAGACTTGTGGACTTCCAACTCCCAGAATTCCCCAGCCAGCATGGTTGTTAAGCATGGCTGGCTGAGGAATTCTGGGAGATGAAGTCCACAAGTCTTAAACTAGCCAAGTTTGGAGACCTCTGCCTTAAAGGAAGACTCCATTCAGTATGTAAAGGAAGAGATTCCCTGCCCTTCCCTCCCCCCTTTCCCCTTGGTTTCCACACACAATGGAGCTTTCAAGAGAACCTCTCTCCAAAGGAATAGCTCCAGCCTTTGTGTTGAAGGGTGTGCCTATTGGCAAGGCTTGCTAAGCAGACAGCTTGGCTGGTGATTAACAAAGGTCATTAGACTTTGGAATCTGGCAGGCAGAGTCAGATGGTATGTCTTCTGTGGATAGAAGAATGACTCCCATGAGGTTAAAGCACATACTGTGGAAGGCTTTTCCCCTCCTTTTGCTTCTTTTCTTTCTCCTGGTTCTCCATCTGCCTCCCTTTCTTCTATCCATCCTGTCTTAACAATAACAATAGTAATAATAACCTGGTTGCATTGCTGCTTCTTGGCTTTGCTTTGGACCGGGAGGCCACCTGGCCAGATCTTTTTGCTTAAGCAAGGGCTATTGCTGATGGATCATTGAGGATTGGAAGAACCTTCAGGGGTATTTTGTCCATGGCTTTGTTCAAGGAGAGGAGGAAAAAGGCTGGTTTGATTGCAACCTTGAAGTGTTGGGCATCTGTTCTTTCCCCTTCAAGAGGGAAAAAAAAATCTGGTTTCTAACCCTGGTCTTGGAAAGCAAAAGAGAAGCTGGAGAATATTGTGTGGTGGAGATGATGCTGAGATAAGTGAAGCCATGTTGTGAGCAGGCTGGAAGCTTTGAGCCTATCTCTCCCTTACTTAATACATGGCTTGTCTGAGCTAAAATGGCTGCTTTGTCTGTCTCTCTCTCTCCCCCCCTCTACCTCTCTCTCTCTCCCTCCTAAAGCTCAGAGGACTAGGACAGCTTAGTGAGTCTTAAAGCGTCAGTGACGCAGGAGCTCATATCTCTTGAAAGTGTGATAAACACATTCAGAGAGCTGTGGCTTGTTCGACTTAGATGAAAAGACTATGCTGGGGTGGGGGGAGGAAGTTTAAGAAGATGGACAGTGAGAAGATCCGTTTCATTATTTTCTCTCCTGCTTTTTCCTCTGGAGCGTTCTGAATTCAAGAAGAGTTGTCTGCTGCACCATGGCAAAGGGGGGGCGGGAGAAGAGAGATTGTTTTCCGGTCTAATGGACTGTGCAAAAGGAGACTTATGGGGTGGGGCCTCTGTGTTCATTGCTGTAATTTGATCCAGAGCAGATAGCAACCTCTTCTACACACAGTCTGGTCTGGTGCTTGCACATAAAAGATTTTGAGTCTCCTGATTGTTGTTAACATTGTTAGCTGAAAAGAAGGCAGAGCCAGCATTCAGTCTTTCGGGGCAAAGAGGAAGATGAAGTGGGGCACCAAGAGATTGCTGTGGGTGTGCATTTTCTGCTCATTAGGTCCACATCTTTAAAACCATGCCACCGAGTGGAATTTTCTTCTGATGCAGGATCCTGGTAGCACTGCTTTTTCTTTGTAATACAGGTGGGAGACTGTTTGGCTTTGAGCATTTGATAAACATCACCTCATGTTACATGACAATGAGAAGATGGGATTGTTCTCAAAGCTCATTTGGGCTGCTGTTCCATCTCTTGGTCTGGTGGAGCTCTTAGACTAAATATGACCTGAATTGTGTGAGGAGACTTTAAAATAAGCAGCTCATTAAGGTAATAGCTGCTGGATTAGTCAAAGCTAGCATACAGTTAGTGTATGAAAATAAGTAGGTATCTTATCCTAGTCTGCTAGATATTTTCAGGCTATTCAGAAGCATAGACACCAAATAGTTTATCAAATATTTAATCAGCATGCTTAAAATCACAAGGTCTGAAATACCAGGAGAAATATATATACAATTTTCTGATATTGAAGGAGTTCTAGATGCTGTTATGCTATCATTGCTATCATTTTTTTTCACCTTGTAGGCTTGGAATTTCGCAATTGTGGCCCTAGACATTTGGAAAGCTCTAGAGTTGAGAGGGGTTACATAAAACACCATTCAGTAATAGCTGGTAATATCAAACGTAGTAAACTTGGAAAGGGGAAAGTAGCTTAAAGGCTTTTTGGTTAAAAGCTTGGACTCACCGTGGGAGTGGAAGCAGTTGTACCAACTTAAAACTCAACCAGTTGAACTTAAGCAAGTTGCAGATGTCAGCCTAACAGGCTTGTTAAGAAGGCTAAAATTGGTTAAGATACAATATGTGTGCCACGTAAGCTTGGAGGAAGCATGGGATTAAATGTCTTAAGTAAATAATCTGCTTGGCTTTCTAAAACTTTTTCAACAATAGTTCCCATGCCTTTTATTGTTGATGGCTTTCCAACATATGCTTGTTCTTTGGAACTAGATTGATGAACAGGTAAAGTGGGAGTAGAAAGGGCAATTGGGCAAGACTTCTGCATATAGTAACTATGAGTCACATATTTGAATGTATCAAAAGTATGTTAGGTCCCAGATTTTTGTAAAAAAAAAAAAAGTTATTGTTCTGGTATGCTGCACTTGTGCTTGGAGAATACAGTATTTTCATATTTGCTCAATACTGAATCTGCCACTGTAATAGTTTTGTGAACTGTTCTTATAGGCAATATGTTTCTTCTCCATCTTTTTTCAGGTTTTCCTAATGTAAAGCTCAACCACAAACATCATGGAGGTGCTGCAGTGTGACGGCTGTGATTTTCGAGCACCTTCCTATGAAGATCTTAAAGCTCACATCCAGGATGTTCATACTGCATTTCTGCAGCCCACGGACGTTGCTGAAGAAACTCCTAGCCCATCGAGATTCGGTTCCATGAACAGTGACCAGGCTGAGGTGGAGTATTCTTTGGTAAAAGATGAATTTGCAGTGGCAGATGGGATGGCAGGTAACTTTCTATTTGGAACGTCATTCTGAGAAGTTATCCCATTTCAGCATTCTCACATTACCATATTAATCGCCATATCCAAATCTTATGACAGATAAGGAATTGCTTTGCAGGACAACCAACACCCGTGTTACTCATATTCAACAGGAAGCAACCATACCCTGTGGCTGATAATGTAGATTCCAATAAGTATTCATCAAGGAATCTGTTACTTGTTCATCATGGGCTAGATGAAAAAGCGGCGAAATAACCACATATGGTGGATTGATCCCGCCCCCCTCCCCCCCGGGCTGCTAAGTTTTTGATCAGACTTTTTTTTCTTCTTCTTTTGTTACATTCAGAATTTACAACACAATGTCTAGAAAGCCATTTCTATGTGAAACTCATAGTATGCATGCATTTCAAGATAAGTATTTTATGGAACAACTTTAATAATAGTTTTATCTAATTGCTAGCAGCCTTTCGTTGCTAACAATACTTGAGATTGACCGGGGAAGAGAGGCAGGGTATAAATCAAATTAAATAAATAAATGTGGGTGTGGAGTGTATGCCTAAATTGTACTGGAATTTTATCCTTAATTGTTAACTAGTAATTGGTGGTGGGGAATGGTTAAATTATTTAGAAATAGTATATATGAATTCTGCATTAAAAATGTGTATGTGTATGAATTAACATTTACATTTCAATTTCAATTGTGCTTTTATTACTAACGTTCCCTGGAAGACAGTTGTAAAGGATAAGGTGGTAGGTTTTTTAAAATTTTGTTCTGGGGTTGTTTTTGTTTTGACATCCTATCTAGTATTTATGAACCAAATACCTTGGGAGGAAACACCGCTTTGAAGTGGGGAAAGAAAAACAAAGAACAGGAACTGTAGTAAGCATACTTCACATATAATATTTACTATTTTTTTCTTCTTTTTTTAGGGCAAAATGCAGCTCAGCTGGGAACTGGCAATTACTATAGCCATAGCCAGGGTTATTACGGCCAGCATATGCTCTCCAAGTCGGCAAGCAAGTTTTTCCAGTGTAAATACTGTGTACGTTATTTCCGATCCAAAAACCTTCTCATAGAACATACCCGGAAAGTCCATGGTCCTGGAAGCTCTCCAACGGGATCCACAAGTGCTGGTTCTTTAAACTACAACATCATGATGCACGAAGGCTTTGGGAAGGTATTTTCGTGCCAGTTCTGCACCTACAAATCTCCAAGACGTGCACGGATTATAAAACACCAGAAGATGTACCACAAAAACAGCCTGAAGGAGAGCTCAACCCCTCCTGCTTCTTCAGCTGCTATATCTGAATCAACCTCTACGTCTGTCTCGATGCAGGATCCGTGCAAGGAGCTTCCAGCTGAAGTTGTTGAGCGTAGTATTTTGGAGTCTATGGTCAAACCTTTAACCAAATCCAGAGGCAACTTCTGCTGCGAATGGTGTACCTACCAGACACCCCGAAGGGAACGTTGGTGTGATCATATGATGAAGAAGCACCGAAGCATGGTGAAAATACTGTCCAACCTGAGGCAGCAACAGGATGGAACCAATATGTCAGATGTTGTAAACAAGAGTCCCCCAAGCCCTTCCCAAAACTCTAACAACTATATACCCATGAATGCTTCTGGGCGAGAGATGCCCAATGCAACTGTCCCAAACTACAGGAGTTCTATAAATAATACTCTTATCAGGTCCAACGCCTCTTCAAAATTTTCCTCTGCTTCCTACTCTCAGATGAAACATAAGGCTCCTCACAACTCGGGCATTGTTAATTTGTCCGACCGATCTCGTTATGGGGTTGGTGACATGGCAAATTCTACTGATCTGGATACCAACAGCATGCTGAATGACTCCAGTTCGGATGATGAGCTCAATGAATTAGACAGCGAGAATGGTTTGAACTCTATGGATCACCAAAGCTCAGGACTAACTGCCGAGCAGCTGATGGGATCTGAGGGCCACAAGTTACTGGAAACCAAGGGGATCCCCTTTAGAAGGTTTATGAACAGGTTCCAGTGTCCTTTCTGCCCTTTCCTTACCATGCATCGGCGAAGCATTTCTCGCCACATTGAAAACATCCACCTCTCTGGGAAGACGGCCGTCTACAAATGTGACGAATGTCCTTTCACTTGTAAGAGCTCTTTTAAACTTGGTGCTCATAAGCAGTGTCACACTGGCGCAGCGTCAGACTGGGATGCTGTGAATTCCCAAACTGAAAGTATAGCTTCTTCTTTAAACGAAAGTACTGTATCCTATGAAGGAGGAAATATAAATGGCAGGAAATCCGGGGGGATCATGGATTCCATGCAGCAGCAGCAGCAACAGTCTCCGCAATCCAATTCACAGCACCCGTATAAATGCACCATGTGCAATTATTCCACCACGACTTTGAAAGGTCTTCGGGTTCATCAGCAGCACAAGCACTCATTTTGCGATAACTTGCCAAAATACGAGAGCCCATCAGCGAATACACTGCAAGACAGCGAGCCTGATGCTCATGTTTCTCCAAGCACTGTGAAGAAAAGCCAGACCTCAATTCTTGGACTGTCTTCTAAAAACAACTTTGTAGCAAAAGCCTCTAGGAAGATGTCCAATGACTTTCCCTTAGATCTGTCCCCAGTCAAGAAAAGAACCAGAATTGATGAGATTGCCAGTAATTTGCAAAGCAAAATCAACCAGAACAAGCAGCAGGAAGACGCAGTCATTAATGTGGAAGATGATGAAGAGGAAGAGGATGACAATGAAGTGGAAATAGAAGTAGAACTGGACAAGGAAGAAGAACAGACAGAACCACTGATGGAAATAGCATCATTTGCTTCCCAGCAAATATGGGGAAGAGACACAGGTGATCCTCAGAAAGAGCCCAACTACAGGAATATCCCCCATGATTACAGCTCCACCAATGGGGCAGAAATTGAGCTAACTATATCCGAAGATGAGGAAGAATATTATTGTTCTTCGGTGGGGCTGAAGGATCCAGGACTGAATTCATCTATTCTAGGCAGCCAGGCAAGCCTATATGGATCTGATCAAAACAATGAGAATTCAGATTTTGGTGATTCTGGAAGGCTTTACTATTGTAAACACTGTGATTTTAGCAACAAATCTGCCAGGAGTGTTAGTACTCACTACCAACGGATGCATCCCTACATTAAATTCAGCTTTAGGTATATTCTTGATCCCAACGACCACAGTGCAGTGTATAGGTGTCTTGAATGTTACATTGATTATACAAACTTTGAAGATCTCCAACAACATTATGGTGAGCATCACCCAGAAGCCATGAATGTATTAAATTTTGATCATTCTGATTTGATCTATCGCTGTCGCTTCTGCTCTTACACTAGCCCCAATGTTAGGAGCCTAATGCCACACTACCAAAGAATGCATCCGACCGTTAAAATTAACAATGCCATGATATTCTCAAGTTACGTAGTGGAGCAACAAGAAGGGTTAAGCTCCGAATCGCAAACGCTGAGAGAGATATTGAACTCTGCTCCAAAAAACCTGACCACTTCAACCCCAGTTGGACGTGGGACTTGTGGCATACCTGCTGCTTTTAACAAAAGTTCTTCAAAGGGCAACAGCCCCGAATCTGAAAGCCAAAAAGAGTCAACAGTCAACAGTGTTGTCGTTTATGATTGTGATGTCTGCTCCTTTGCAAGTCCCAACATGCATTCTGTCTTAGTGCATTACCAGAAGAAACATCCCGATGAGAAGGCTTCGTATTTTAGGATCCAAAAAACGATGCGTGTGGTGTCAGTAGAGAGGGGGTCCGCTCTGGCTCAGATGGCTTATGAACTAGGGTCACCTGGCTCTCCCAAAATGTCACCGTTACCGCCTCCACCACCTCCAGACCTTACCACGGAGCTTTACTACTGCAAACATTGCTCTTACAGCAACCGTTCAGTGGTGGGGGTACTAGTACATTACCAGAAAAGGCACCCAGAGATAAAAGTGACTGCCAAATACATTAGGCAGGCACCCCCAACTGCAGCCATGATGAGAGCTGGAGAGATACCTCCTGGTGTTCGTAGACCCACCGTTTCTATGCAGCACTTGAACAGGGACGGCTCTGATGGTGCTGTAGCTCCAGCAGAGAATGAGATGTTCTTCTGCCAGCATTGTGATTATGGGAACCGGACTGTTAAAGGGGTCCTTATTCATTACCAAAAGAAGCATCGTGATTTCAAAGCCAATGCGGATGTGATTAGGCAACACACAGCCACCATCAGGAGCCTCTGTGACCGGGGTCAGAAAAATTCCCCTGGTGGCTTACAAATTCCTACTTCTGGTTCCGAGCAAGAAAGGGCTAAGTTAAGAGCTCTCAAATGCAGACAGTGCTCTTATACATCTCCTTATTTCTACGCACTGCGGAAACACATTAAAAAGGACCATCCAAGCTTGAAGGCTACTGTCACATCTATTTTGAGGTGGGCATTTTTGGATGGTTTAATAGAAGCTGGATATCACTGTGAATGGTGTATCTATTCTCACGCGGAACCCAGTGGCCTGCTTGTGCATTACCAAAGGCGACATCCTGAACATTACGTTGATTACACGTATATGGCAACAAAACTCTGGGCAGGGCCAGATCCTTCACCTCCAGCCTTACTAATACCATCAGAAATGAAAATATATAGGTGCAGAGACTGTATTTTTGAAGCCTCTTCCATTTGGGATATCACTAATCACTACCAAGCTTTTCACCCTTGGGCTATGAATGGAGATGAATCGGTGTTACTAGATATTATCAAGGAAAAAGATGCTGTTGATAAAATGAACCCAGTATCTGATGGTATTGGTGCCAGAATAATTTCAGAGGATCATTTAGCATTGCCACAAGGGGACCCAGATAACGAATACGCAGAAGAGTCAAACCTTATCCAAGATAAAGCTCTTCAATTCACCTCTGTGAACCCTGCAATATCCTCTACGCCGTACCAGTGTACAGTGTGCCAGTCTGAATATAACAATTTGCATGGACTTCTCACCCACTACGGAAAAAAGCATCCCGGGATGAAAGTTAAAGCTGCAGATTTTGCACAAGACATTGATATTAATCCAGGAGCAGTATACAAATGTAGGCATTGTCCTTACATTAACACACGCATTCATGGTGTTCTTACCCATTACCAGAAGAGACATCCTTCCGTGAAGGTCACGGCAGAAGATTTTGTGCATGATGTGGAGCAACCTGCTGATATGAGCCAGAATGATGTGGAGGAAACCAGCAGAATTTTCAAGCAAGGGTATGGTGCTTACAGGTGTAAATTATGCCCCTACACGCATGGCACTTTGGAGAAGCTCAAAATTCATTATGAGAAATACCATAACCAGCCTGAATTTGATGTATTTGCACAGTCTCCTCCAAAATTCCCTGCCTCCATGGAGCCCGAAGTTCTCACTGAAATTAAGCCCTCCCCTGAGATGGCTCCAGAAGATCTCCTGGGGGACGATTCGCTACCATCATCCCACTTCTCCAGTTCCCATTTGGTTTCTCATACTGTGTTCCGCTGCCAGCTTTGTAAGTATTTTTGCTCTACCCGGAAAGGGATAGCCAGGCACTACCGAATAAAACACAACAACGTTCGGGCACAGCCAGAAGGCAAGAACAACCTGTTTAAATGTGCCCTGTGTTCCTACACAAACCCTATTCGTAAAGGTCTGGCTGCACATTACCAGAAGCGGCATGACATTGATGCTTACTACACGCATTGCTTAGCAGCCTCAAGGACTATAAGCGACAAACCCAACAAAGTGATCATCCCCTCACCCCCCAAGGAGGACTCTCCTCAGCTAAGTGAGGAACTGAGAAGGGCAGTGGAGAAGAAGAAATGCTCCCTCTGCTCCTTCCAGTCCTTCAGCAAAAAAGGCATAGTCTCCCACTACATGAAACGCCATCCCGGAGTATTCCCCAAGAAACAGCACGCCAGCAAGCTTGGGGGTTACTTCACTGCAGTGTATGCAGACGAGTATGAAAAGCAGCAACCTCCCCCTGAAGAGAGGAATGATTTTGAGAAGCCCGAACTTGAGGTGGAGGCTCCAGAGATGGAGTGGCTTCCCTTCCGTTGCGTCAAATGCTTTAAGCTGTCCTTCAGCACGGCCGAGCTGCTCTGCATGCATTACACTGACCACCACAGCAAGGACCTGAAGAGGGATTTTACCATACTGGGAAGTGGGGGCCATTTCCAGTGCAGGCACTGTGACAGTAAGCTGCAAAGCCTGGCGGAGCTGACCACGCACTTGAATGGCCACAATGAGGAATTCCAGAAACGTGCCAAACGCCAAGAGAGGAGGAAGCAGCTTCTGAGCAAGCAGAAATACGCAGATGGCGCTTTTGTAGATTTCAAAGCAGAGAGGGTAAGGATCTGATTTTGCATTGCTTTGTTCCTATTTGATATGATTTCTTCTTCTTCCTCTTCCTCTTCCTCCTCCTCCTCCACTTCTACTGCTTCTACTGCTTCTGCTTTTCTTCTCTTCTCCTTCTCCTCCTTCCTCTCCACCCTCCCCACTCTGCCAAGGTTACTCATTTCTTTTTATTGCCCTGGGTAACTGAAAAGCCACAGGTTCTACAGTCATTGGGTTGTGCCAGTAAGTTCCATGCCCATTGTTTCCTTGTTTCATTGCTTTCCTCCTTTATACTCCTGGCATGCCATTTCATTTCCTCCTTTCCTAACTTTTCGTTTCAAAGTGAATTTCTCTTTGAGTAAGAAAATCATAGTTCATCTTCTTCCTGTCTGTTCCTCTGTCCCCATGTCAAATATATTTCTTATTCTTGACCAAAAATATCAAGAATGCAAGGAAATAATTGAGAAGAAAATCCAGTACAAAGCCCTTTGTATCTGTGGATGTAAACCAATCTCTTTAAATGAACTGCATATTAAATTAAACCCTTAGTTTGCTTGATGATATACGTGGAAGAATGTGCCTCTTTTGGAAATAGTCTGAGTGAATGTCATGTGGAATAAAACTTGCTCTTAGTGGCATTCTGTCATATACAGATGTTTCAGCAAGTTGGTGCTAGTGAGAAAAGGGAAATGATAAATGATCTCATTGGATCAAAAACTACCTTCTGGTTTTGCAGGGGAATAATTTTCAAGTGGGATCCCAGTGGAATAAAGTCTTGCGACTGTCAAATTAATGGGGATCTGAATATTTTTGGTGAGGGAAGAAATAAGAATATGGTAGATTACAGAAATGATAATGACGGCTCAGCAGTCTGGAAAAAGGATCAGAATGATCAGGGAAATTAGGAAAAACTTCATGGCCACAGATTCTGAAGAGATTGTGTTTGATTGGAATGATTCAGCATTTATCAGTTTTACAGCAAATTCAGTCATATATTTGAATATCAAAAATTTTTCTGAAATGTCTGTACATACTACAGGTAGTCCTTGGCTTACAACTGTTCATTTAGTGACAACGACAATGAAAAATGTGACTTATGACCATTTTTCAAAGTTACAACCTTTGCACCATCCCCATTATGTGATCAAAATTCAGATGCTTGGCAATGGTTCATATTTATTACCTTTGCCTTGTCCCAAGGTCATGTGATCACCTTTTGTGACCTTCTGATGAGCAAAGTCAATTTATTATTTATTTATTATTTATATTTATACCCCGCCTCATTTCCCTGATCAAGGGGAACTCAAGGCGGCAATGGAGAAGGCAGATCAACTTAAAACTGGGTTACTAATCTATCAACTGCAATATTTCACTTTACAGTGTGGCAAGAAAGATTGCAAAATGAGGCAAAATTCACTTAACAAATGTCTCAACAGAAATTTTGGGCTCTGTTGTTGTAAGTTGAGGGCTTCCTGTATTAGCTATTAACTCTCTGCCTTCAGGTGCAAAAGATTCACCTTATTTTGAAAATCATACATTTAAAAAAAAACACCTTCTCTTTGGTACTGGAATCATTTGAAAATGGTGGCCACTGCTGCAGTAACATCACGGATGAGTTGGTCTTTTACAATTCTGCTCTCCCCTCAGCTAAGTTACTAAGCTGGGGTCTGTGGGAGTCTACTATGGCGGTTTCAGATACACTTCTGAACCTCTTCTGGACTGAATGCCATGCGGTCCCTCTCTGTAACTTACCAGTGGGAGGGACGGCGGCATGGAGTGAATGGGGACGGTGAGCCGGATGGCCTTGGCGTGGTGAGCTAGGAAGGCTGAGGTTGTGCTGGGCTCCCGGAGGTGGAGAGCAGCGGCGGTGACTTTGGAAAACTGATATGTGCCCTAGCTGGCTTGGCTGGCTCCACAACGGACTTCTGTGGGTTCTGTCGAGATGGGGGATTCCAGCATGACGCCGATGACGCGGTAGCTGATGCTGCCAGCCCCAGCTGACATGAACAACGTGAGGTTCTGCAACATGGCTGTGACGGCTCGATTTTAATGGTCCTGCTGTGGCAGGAAGCTTGGCACTACTTGAATGACACCATGGCAAGCTTTGACAATTTGCCAACTTGGGGGGACACTGACATTGCTCTGGAGACATTGTGGCTGATCTTGGTGACCCCTCCCGCACTGAGGTGAGAGGGTTGCTGGAAAGAGTGAGAGATCTAGCTTCGGCCGTGGCCTACGGGGGCGTCTCCCCCCCTTTCTTTTTTGCCTCAGTTTGTCTTGGAATATGTCGCCACAAATGAAGGCTTGCCCCGGCGGCTCCACTGGATTTTGGGAGAATTTCAGAAGTTAGACCAAGAGGGGATTATTTTTATGACTTATCATCATGTGGGTTTGAGGATTAAACCACCATCGGTTGTCCCCTGTTGGAGACTCTTGGGGCTGCTGACTCATTGTTTATCATCATTGCAGACTCCTTTCCTCAACTTATTTACTACTAAACTTAGCTATTTGACGAAGAAGACGATTGTTATATATCAATTTTTAACTTGCCATTTGTTTTTTGAATAAGGTTTGTATGAATGGTTGTATGTCGGACCTCCTTGGGTGGAGGGATTCGGGGCCCCTCACTGAGTGCAGATGCAGCAGCAAGTTGGGCCCCAGGTCCATTCCTCCTAGGAGATGGAGGGGGAACCCTTGCCTGCAGGAGACAGTGGGAAGTGAGGATCTGGGAGGGGTGGATTCTGTTTAGGATGTAGAGGGCCAAGCGATCTCTGTGATGAGTGGGAGGGACATATATGGTGGGAGCTGAGGGGTGGGCCGCTTCGAACCCATACTCGCTGGTTAGAAGTGGTACCATGTTCCGATGGTGATAGGAGGGCAGAGGCCCCTAGTGTGTGGGGTACCTCAGGGTTGCCGCTCCTATTTAACAGCTAGGTGAGATCATTTGAGGGTTTGGGGTACAATATGCTGATGATACCCAATTGTTCATCTCTACCCCAAAGTAATCCAACGATGCGCCGAAGTGATGTCCCGGTGTCTGAGGGCTGTGGGGGTCTGGATGAAGACCAACAATCTCAAGCTCAACCCAGAAAAAACCCAAGTGGCTCTGGGTCCCTACTTCTCAGACCATCCAATATTTGCCATCATTGGAAATAGGGGAGGAGGTGTTGACCCCCTCTGAGAGGGTTCACGATTTGGTGTCCTCCTGAATCCATAGCTGAAATTAGAAGACAATTTGACAGCTGTGGCCAGGATGACCTTTGCCCAGGTTCACCTGGTGCACCAATTGCGGCCCTTTCTGGACTGAGAAGCATTACTCACAGTCACTCATGCCCTCATCACCTCACGGTTAGATTACTGCAATGCACTCTA
>JANHGC010004333.1:168478-180001 GCA_027560395.1 Boaedon fuliginosus | reverse complement strand
CCACCATTAAACCATCTTTCCAAACAGCCTCCATGTTTCCAGAATGTTTTTCCCCACTTGGAACTGAACCCAGAAGGATATTTCTTCAACACTAGTAAAAAAAGAAAAGAAAAACATGTTGACTATAGTCATACTTGGTTCCATTTTTAGTGTATTAACCAATACAGTATATCCTACTGGATTTCATAGATTTATGAACATGGCTTGGCATATACTGCTTAAAATTTTATCTCCTTAAGATTACAAATTGATTTATGTAAACCTGCAACTATGGCTTGCTGGGGTAGAGGATAGATTTGTGTGTGTGTGTGTGTATTTTTTTTTTCAGGTGGAGGAAAGAGTTATTTTTTATGGTGTTTTATTTATTTCAATGTTTTCTTGATTTATTCAAATAAAAATTTAAAAAAATAACTAAATATCGGTACTTGCTTCTTAGACAAATAATATGTAAAATTGACAAAAGATGTAGAATTCTCAAGATGAGAAAGCAAGCTATGCGATCTATGTAAATAAATATAAAATAAATCAGTATAACAATTAGTGTCAGTAAATGTACATCAGTTGGGGCTGAATCATTAACAACATCCTCAAAATTAAATACTGCTAGCACTGTATATATATTCCTCTTGTAATTAAAACTCAATTTTATACACACTTTTTAAAAAATCATAATGCATCTGTAATTCAGTTTGACTACTTTGTCAACATTAGGCACAAAAGCCAGTTATCAAACCAATGCTTCACCCATAACAAATTCCTTGGTACTAATCAAAAGCAGATCTGAGACGTAGAAATTTGCAAAACTAGATTAATCCACTTTCCTTGGAATGTCATTACTTTCCTTGAAGATGGAAAAATAAAAATGTGGTTCTGCCATAATATCATAAAAGTAGCAAAGTGAAATTTAAGTTCTTAACAAGTGGCTAATATATATAACCTAGCCAATAACCCAGCATTGCCCAGGTATTTATTTATCCCAATCCTGTATTAGACAGGAATGGCGATGTGAAGTGGCAACCTAAGTGCAGAATGGGCTGTCCTCTCTCCTTCCATTAATGTCTCCACAATTCCTGAAGAGCTGATGGCAAGAGCAGTTTTTCCCTGAACCCTGATTTCGGCGACAATTATATTAGTTAAAAATGTTTTCCCCGTGCCCCCAGAAGCGTCAAGAAATGTCGTCTCTATGTGACGTACATCGTGTTGGTCTCATAGAGGTGCAGGCAGGCCCTGTTACAAATGCTTCCTGCTGTAAAGCTGTTACCATGGCAACTTCACTGCGCTGTAGGTGTATCTTCATGGAACACACACCCCAAGGAGTCAGAACACATATCCCGAGGGGTGTTAGGGGTGTCTTACCCCCCACAGTATTTGTTTCCAGAGAGTAAGTCATCTGTGTACCAAGTTTGGTTGAAATTGCTTGAGGCATTCCAGCGTTATGCTGTACACACACACACCTCCATTTATATATATATAGATAGATAAGTAATTCGAAGTGGAGAAAATACTTACCAGTCCTTCGTCCTCTTGTTTTTCTTTCTTTGAAGTGGATTGGGCTGAGAGAGAGTGATGGACCCAAGGTCAATTAGTTGGCTATCATGCCAAAAGTGGGATTAAAACTCAGTCTCCTGGTTCCTAGGCCAGCACCTTAACATGTAATAATGTTCCCTTTTTATGACTCTGTAATCTCTTAATTTGAGATCGAGTCAGAGTGACTGGACAGAGCTGAGCATTTACTGGCTAGATGCCCTTCCTGATACCATGCAGAGAGTTTGCAGCATATATTTTTTCTTTGCACCCTAGAGAGAAACATCTTCCACTACCTAAGATTGCGCTCTTGATCTCTGAGTGGAAGGCAAGCACGTGGAAGGCCACCACTCTGCTCAACCTTAATATGTAATAATATATATATATATAAAACATAATTAATACAATATAGCATATAATAGTAATTTATATAGCACCTGAATTGTCGGAGGTCAGGCAGCACATTACGGTTCATCACACAGCCAGATGTTTAGACTGGATTTAGCATTTTGATCCACCTATCAGGTTTTTCCCAAGGACATGGGATAAGCAGATGTTATTAGTTGTTGTGTTAAAGTATCATCTTTATGCAAACTGTCCCAAGTAAAGCTGCCTTTTGCAAATGACTGGTTGTGATTTTGCCAATGCTCAAGGCATTCATTACTATTGTTATTATGTACACAACGGTGTGAAATCACAGCTATTAACTCTTTAGCTGATGTTGGCGTTTGCATGCATTGAGTTATTTCCAACAACCTAGAATGTCATAAGATATCAGCATAGCATATGTGTGGCCTTTTGTTAATTGAGAAGTGGAGAGTGCCACCCAAGATTTCATGATATGGCACCCAGTGTGCCAATAACCATCAGGACCATCGTGGCTGGTTTATGCCATAATCTTTCCACTTTGATTTTCAGACCTCATTATTATTATTATGTATCTTGATACAATGTTTGAAAAACAAATGGAAAAAGAAATAAGATACATAAATGCAGGTAGAAAGATAACGGAGAGCATGTGTCCTTTGCCATATTTGTTAAAAGTAGTGAACACGAATGAATGTATAATAAAAGAAGAAGAGATGAGGTCAAAAACGAATGGGTTAAAAGTGGGGGACAGTGTAGAAGAGGAACAGTATAAAGAGACAGGTTGCATAGAGAGAATGGATGTGGATTCACAAATTATGAATGGGTCGAGAAGAAGGAAAAGCCCAAAAGTAATTGTGTAGCATTTATGGGATCCTGAGAAAGAATAAGGTGTGATGATTTAAGAACAAAAGGTAACGTATGAAGCAGAAAATGATTGTGGTGGAAGCAAGGATTGAAAGGTATGAAAAAATATCCCAAACGGTATTTATATAAATTAGTTCTAACTATTTGTCATTTTATTTTCTCTTCTAACAATTTAAAATTTGGTTTGGCTTGCTGTTTCTTACTCCCTTTCTGCCCTTTGCATATCACTGCTTCTCAGGTTTAGCGTTAAGGCCATCTATGAATGGAACTGAGCCAGCAGCTCACTATTGAGAATGTGGCTGTTTATTCTAACACTCTTCAGCTGGTCCAGCAAATCTTCTAAAGACTCAACACTTCGGCTTCCAACAGAATGTAGAAAAAAGAAATTTAAATGTCCTCATGGTTACCTTTTCTGTCTCCTCACTGCCACGAAGCGTGACCGTTATATTCAGTACATGTGGGAAATTTCTGTTCATTCTTGGACTTAATTCTTGCTCAGATTTTGGGATGACAATACAGGGTGGCTTAACCAGGCTCAGCGCTTTCCATTTATATTGGAGGAGTTTGGCTCTCTTATTTCTGGTGGTTGGAAAAAAGACCCACCATAGGGCAATTAGGCACAATATATCAGAAGCTGCACCATGGGTTTAAGAGCATTGAGCAATCCACCTGCCAAATAGCCCCTGTTCTGATTGTTTTAGGAAAGAAAGGAAGGTGAAGGTCACACATGTAACCTGGGCCAAAAGATTCAAATGAAGTTGTGGTCAGCAAAGTTTATTTTCTCTGGATTATAACCCTGGCTGCTCTAGACTTCTCAGATTGTATTGGTATAAATTAATCCCTCCTCTATCTTCTAATTCATGGTATATACTATTAAAAGGGAACTTTTTAAAAAATAATTTAAGATACCTTATCCTATTCTAACAAAGTCTGTCAAAACCACATTCTTTGGAGGACTGAAAATAGCCTGACACCAAACTGTAGGCATCAATGTGGAAGGGGATGCTTACTAATTATAGACTAGTTTCAGTGGAGAAAGAATGTCCTGGCTCTCTCTAGTAGTGTTGGGATCATGGGATTCTTAAGCAGAGTACACAATTGATGTCACTGCTGTTTTGATGCCATAATTCAGCTGAACCCTTGGCTCAGAGTTCCATAATCTGTTTGATTTCTCCCATGACTTGCCTTTTGGTTACCATATCCAAGACCCAAAAGACATGTTGAGAAGGTAGATGAGCATCGTGATGAACGGTGAAGTTCAACTCTGGAAGCCTAAATTTTAACACTCTACTGAATCATGGCATTCACTGATTATATTCTTGCCTGCCTTAGCCCTGAGAGCAGTTTTAAGAATATTTTTTAAAAAAGGAAATCTTTTTGATATTTTGATACGTGTTTTAAAGAAAGTTTTTTTGCTATTTGGAGCCGTATCTTCTACCTTTTTCTCTGATAATACTCCACCTGATTAATAATATTATTATTTCACTGTTATGACCTATTCTTATATTTTATTCAGAAGGGTGTTTTATTTTTGTCCTATAAAATAAAAGCGCAGTATTTATTTGCCTTAAATTGACTTGGAAAGGCTTTTAACAAGCTCCTTGTTTTCTTCAGTATATCCAGAACGAGGGAAATGTTTACAAGGGGAAGGGTTTCAAGGGGACTGGCCCAGACGGAAGTCTTTTGAGACTAAACTGCAGTTCACATATGAAGATACTGAACCGAAACCTGTTTCCATACATCTTTGCTCCTGTTCCAAAGCAGAGCAAGCACTTGTGAGTTTTAGAGAGAGAGGTGTTGGTCCAGGATCTTTGCTTGAAGTACTCTTGGAGATAAGATTCGTCACTTGAGAGCAAAATGAGGTGGTGTGTGCCTTATGGATTGTTAGAAATGCTTTAGTGTGGGCTGTGGTATAATTTCAAAAATGTAGAAAATGTCATTCCAAATTAAAATAGAAATGGTTCTTTCATGACTCATCAAATGTAAAGCATAGGATGCTGTTGTGGATATGTAAAAAGAGGCCCATGGTGCAGTTCTGTAGTGGACCTCTAAATGATACTTGAATTCTGACTATCAACACCTAAATAGCAACAACATACAAAGCACGAACATATATAAGAAGATTTAAAAGAAACCATAAAGAATTGAAAAAATCACCAGAACTGAAAGAACATTGACAGCTGCAGGCATTAAATAGATTAGTTAGATAAAATAATTTTGTCTCTTTCTAAAGGCACTAAAGTAGATTTTTGGACAGTTTAGAGAAAATTTGGAAAAGGTAATTGGGTGGTTGGAAGAGTGTAAACATAGCAATTGTTTGTAATTGTTTAAAGCAGCCATATCTTCCTAGAAATCAGGTGACTATTTTGCACCTGCCTCATGATCCCAGGAAAAGATGCCGTTGCTTTCAAGAGTTGCAGCCATGTGCTTAATTCACAATTCCATTGAATTGTACTAGTAGATGCTACTTTCCCAGATTTTTCTGATAAAGGCATTTGGAATGGTGTCACAGTGGTTGGAATGCATTATTGCAGCTAACACTGCCCATAGCCACAAATTCGATCTTGACCGGCTCAACGTTGACTCAGCCTTCCATCCTTCTGAGGTCGGTAAAATGAAGACCCAGATTGTTTGGGGCAATATGCTGACTCTGTAAACCGCTTAGAGAGTGCTGGAAAAACACTACGGAGCGATATATAAGTCTAAGCGCTATTGCTTGTTGGCATGCTGCATTGAAATAGTGCTTTATTTTCTCTCTGCCTGTCTTTAGATCTTTTGCTGGGAGCACATACTGTGTGTTAGAAAACTCAAGCATTTGTATGGACCTCCCACTAAGTCCATGCTCACTTTGTTTCAATAGTTTTGCTCAGAGATTGATAACAAGGCAATTGCAGTTTGTTCTGTTCTGGGTCCTTCAATTTATAAACCCACACTTCTAAACAGGGATTTACATATTCTGATTAAATGTTTTCTTAAAAATAGCAAAAAGTTGAAAAAAACACTGCACAAGAGCAGAGCAAAATTTCAGGAGGAAGCTGTACAAAGCATTAGCTAAAAACAAATAGGTTTAAAACTGACGTTATTTGCAGATTTGTGGGGAGGGACACAGCCAAATATTGAGTTGGATACTGTTGAATGCATACTGAATATAATTAGCATGCCTTTGTGGTAGAAATTTTCATTTTTACTAAATGTAGTCCCGACTTACAGCCATAATTGGGACTAGAATTTCTGTTGGGCAAGGCAGCCATTAAGTGAGTCAGACATGAATTTATGAATTTTTTTGCCACCGTTATTAAGTAAATTACTGTAGTTATTATGTAAATCATTGCCATTGTTAAATGAATCACACCGTCATTAAGGGAATCCGGCTTCCCACATTAACTTTGTCTGTTGGAAGCAGCTGGGAAGGTCATAAATGGTGACCAAATGACCCCATGATGTTGTACCCATCATAAATACATGCAGGTGGCCAAGCACCCAAATTTTGATCATATGACAGTGGAGATGCTGTGACTGTCATATGTGCAAGGGCCAGTCATAAATCACTTTTTCTTCCCAGTGCCACTGTAACTTTGAATGGTCACTAAATAAATAAATAAAGTCAGGGGCTACCTGTGTTCCCTTTTCATCTGGAAATGGAAACTGAAGTGTTTTAAGTTACATAGCAGTTTTACATATCCTATATCAATCTTATCAATTCCAGAATTAAATTTTGGCAATTTAATTTTCTTTGTCTTCATTTTAAGGGAAGAAATTTAAACGAGACAACTAGACCCAAGGGAAGAAAGCAATGTATTAAACTGTGATTTTAACTTATGGCCCATTAAAATCTCTACATAACCTTGCTTTGCCCTATACTTGTACAATAAATAAATTAGAGAAACTGGCTTAAAGACCTGTGTTTTGCTTGTGTGGATGCCGTTTAAGAAGTGTGACCTAAAACTTTCAAAGGTTAGCACCCATGTCCCAAATATCTTTTATTGTGCTGTAGAATTAATATTAGCGTTATGATCTAGTTGAGCAGAGATAAACAACTAGTAGCATCCGGAGGTTTTGAACCCACAGTTGACGTTCACAGAGCTTGTGACCAGAGGGAGCTATCTGAAGAACACCTGAAAGACTTCATTATGGAGCATCCGTCTAAAACAGGGGTGTCAAACTCGCGGCATCACGGTGGCGTCAGGTGACCCATCGAGACTTTTTTCCCCTTCACTAAACCGGGCAGGGGCAGAGCCAGCACATGACTCATCCGGCCCATGGGCCACGAGTTTGACACCCCTGTTCTAAAATCTTACGTATTTTAATTGTTAGAAGCCGAGAAGGGTCCCATTCAAACATCGTTTTTTCTTTTCCCTTCATTTTGTTGCTTTGTTCCTCTATTATTCTTTCTGTGACAGTAGTTAATCAAAGAAAATTTCTTACCAAGAATTAGATAGAGCTACTTGTCACAAGTTTACCTTAATGAATTAAACAGTGCTGTAATTATGCTTAACCGTTTTTCCCACAAGCAAATAATGTGGTTTGTTCAAACAGATTCTGGGTTATTTCTCTCAGGACAAGCCAAGAACAGAAGCCACAATCCATCTATAGTTTATTACTCACTCCCTGAATGAATGAAGCACAGACTAGCAAGCTTTTCATTCATCAATGACCTTAATAGGGTCATGCAAATCTCTTTAGAGGGATTTTTTTTTCCTTTTAGTGATTTTCCATATTGGTTAAACATCATAAACTTAGCTCGTAACAATTAGACACATCTCTCCATTACTTCAGGTTGTAATTTATATTTCCTCCTTTTATTTTTCACTTTTGTTTGCTTCAATTAAAAATCCCTTTTGTTTGTAGTTATATTTATTTGACTAAATTTGACTTTAAGCTTATAGTCCTTTATAATCTAAAGGATACAATACAAAGTTTCTAAATATCTTTCTCTTTTTGAAAGTATAAGGTTGCAGTAGTTTTGATCAGCACTTGTAGCCTCCCACTTTAGTTATATCTCCCACTTTAATTATACCCCATATACAGGTAGTTCTCGACTTAAAACAGTTCATTTAGTGACTGTTCAAAGTTATAACATCACTGAAAAAAGTGACCATTTTTCACACTTAACAACCATTGTAGCATCCTCATAGTCGCATGATTTACATTCAGATGCTTGACTGACTCATATTTATGACAGTTGCAGTGCCCAGGAGTCATACCATCGCCTTTTGTGACTGTTCTGTTCTACGTTAGTAACAACCACTCCGTAGCCAGTTTTTAAAGACAAAGTATCATTTTATTGAATAAGCATACAGAAAGTCCTTCTTAGCTATGTTTATTCCTATAAGCTTGCCAAGTTCTCCAGGCAAGCTGCCAAGTTCAGAGATAACGTCACCCACACAAACTTTGAGTTCGTATTAAGAAATTAACCGTCCAAAATTGATGCAGAGACACGGCTTTTCAAACACGAACAAAATCCAAGAATTCAACACACGAGACTTGATTCTGAAGCAACAAGTTGTTCTCTGCACATGTCCCTCCCCTGTTCACCCTTTTATGTCTTATGGGGAGTGGCCCTTCACCGGTCACCTGAGGTCCGGTCTCGCCATTGGCCCCTTTTTTTCCTCTGCTGTTGCCTGCTAATTAGTCTGCCCACTTGCGTACTAATCATGGGCTCTAATTGGTCTGCTCCACTGCTGTCAGATGCAGACGACCACTGATAGCTAGTAGACTAGTAGTAGCTTCTTCTGCTGGCCTTTCCCTTACGTCCAAGTCTGGCTCAAGTTCTTCCTCAGAGTCAGACTCATCTGCCAACTCCCCAGAATGCTGGCGAGTCACAACAGTGACCTTCTGTCAAGCAGAGTCAACGGGGAAAGCCAGATTCACTTAACAACCAGGTTATTAATTTAACAACTGCATTGATTCATTTAACAAATGTGGCAAGAAAAGTCGTAAAATTCACTTAACAAATTTCTCACTTAACAACATAAATTTGGGGCTCGATTGTGGTCGTAAATTGAAGACTACTTGTATAGCATAAATTTTATAAATAAAATTTATTTGCCTGCTGATACTGCATGGTCCTGTATCCTTCTTCATTGGAGTATAAAATCTGCAAAAAAAATAGGTTTCGTAATGGGATACTCCCTTTAGTGAATCTGGAATAAGACAGATGTTTCCTCTGTTGCAGGCAGAAGCTCCTTCATTTTCGATCTTCGTACAGTATTTTCCATACGTGTTTATTATTTCATATGGGTGATTCTCAACTTACAGCCATAGTTAGACCAGAATTTCCATTGCTAAGCAAAGCAGTTGTGAAGGGAGCCGTGCACAATTTTGTGACCTTTTTTGATGCAGTTGTTAAGTGAATCACATGGTTGTTAAGCAAATACAGCTTCCCGCCTTGACTTCGCTTGTCAGAAGTTAGCTGGGAAGGCCCAAATGGAAATCACACGCTGCAGCCGTCATAAATAAAATGCCAAATGCTCAAACTTGAATCATGTGATTGTGATGTTTTTATTACATGCACCAGTTGTAAGTCACTTTCCCACTGCTGTTGTAACTTCTAATGAATAGTTGTAAGTCAAGGACTACCTGTAAAGTTAGGGCTCCCAAATCTTTGCTGCCAGAATTGATCTGATAATTCAGTGGCAACGAAGATACAAAAATCTGGAAAAACTCCTAACTCTTTCCTTCCATCTAATGATCATTCTCATTTTTTTGCAGCCCAGATCCAATATTCCTAAAAGAAAAGGTAGATATGCATACTTTAAAAAAGGTGTACTTGGATCTTCCTTTTGGCTTACCTTAAAGTTAAAAAAAAAGGCATCCAAAGTAAATTCTGATTTCCACCTGAAAGCTGAATTATGAGGTAGTATTCTATATGTTGTAGGTTCTACGCTGAGCCTGGTAGAATTTTCTGGGGTGAGACCAGTAACTTCAGCCCAAAAATAAACTTGCAACAAATAATGTTTAAATTATGGTAGCATCAAACACTTCACAATGTGACTGCAATACTGTTTAGTATTTCAGTAGGTGGCAGCACTTGGCTGATTTTATCTATATTTTGAAGCTAAACCAGGTTGGACTTGGTTGCCGCCTCGAGTTCCCCAAATGGGTGAAGAGAGACAGGATATAAATCGAATAAATAAATAAATAAAAGCGTGTATTTAGAAAATCCCAGTGCTTTAGGCTAGATTGAAAGTTGAAAGAACATCCCAACAGAAGACAATGCTAAGCCATTTTTTTACTGCTGCCAAGAACACTACACCATAACCATGAGTCAAACTCAACTTGAAAGAGGATCTATCTTTTTGATTTGCCCTAATTGTAGCTTCCAATCCACTTCGAGAGCACTTTCATTTTTAATACCCTGAAATAGGCTATGCTGTTTTTTTATAATGTGGGTAATAAATATGGACAGCTGGCTCATGAGTTGAAGTTCATAAAATTCACTGTGGGCTACACTTTATTTTACATACTGTACCTTTACATTTAAAAGTATGTTTAAGCACCTTTTTGGACCCAGTCTGCCCAAGCAGCAAATGAATACAATAAACCCATAATGTTGATTGTCAACTATGTTAAAAGAATAGTTCAGCCAATAGGAACCAACTTTCCTAGAACCAATAAAAAAATGAGAGCAACATTGATCTAGTGTTGCAGTTAAATTTCAAACTCAGTTCCTTCTTTGTCCTCCTTCCTTCTCTCCCCTTTTTGATGTTAATGTTAAATAGTTGTTTACTTTTCCTTGCAGATTCTTCCTATTCAGAACCTCCAGATGTCCAGCAACAACTGAACCACTATCAGTCCGCAGCCTTGGCAAGGAATAATAACAACATTAGCCCCGTCCCACTTTCTGGAGGAGACCAGAAAGCCGAAGCCATCCTTAACTGTGAATTTTGTGAATTTACTTCGGGTTACATACAGAGCATTCGGCGTCATTATCGTGACAAGCATGGAGGGAAGAAGTTGTTCAAGTGCAAAGACTGTTCATTTTACACAGGCTTTAAGTAAGTCGCTACATTGGAGAGTTAAGGGGTTGTTCTGTTGCCAATTAAGCAGCTATGCATTTAATCCTGGCGATTTGTAATGATCTGTTGGAATGACCTTGGGAGACAGGAGGAAGACCTGCAATCTAGACAACAGTCTGATAAGGGAGTCCAAAGAAGAGATAGGCTGGAGAAAGCATCTCAGAAGGGACCTTCCTTAGTCTTCAGGGGAGTAAAAGTAAGAGAGGGGAGAGATATTTTCAGACTCGCAAAAATTCTATTACTCTAACCTTAAAATAAAGTTAGTATTAGTGCTCATCGTTGGTGCTTCTTGTCTGAGCTACCTGAAGGGCTGACGCAACTTCTGTCAGTAGACCTGCATTCCCTATATTTCTGTACTGTGACCAGTTTCCATATCTTGATGTTTATGCCCCATTTACACAGTGAGGAGGGGAAAAACTGCTTCTTGTACTAAATACTGCAAACTCCCCCACTTATTTATTAGCAGTACTAAAATACCGTATTTTTCGGAGTATAAGACGCACCTAACTTTTTAGGAGGAAAACAGGAGTGTGGGGGTGAATCTGCCTCTGCCTCCCAGCAATTTGCCAGAGCCAATTCAATTCATACATGTAATACTTCTGGATATGGATTTGCTTGTTTAAAAGTCAAATATGATATCAAATATCCATAATGTCCTGGTTTTTTTTTTTTTGTTTGCAACAAAATAGAGACAAAAATGCTGCCCCCAGCCACTAAGCTGAGCTAAGGATCTTTTCTTTCCTCCCAA
>JANHGC010004333.1:109160-119437 GCA_027560395.1 Boaedon fuliginosus | reverse complement strand
TTACTAGCACCTTGAATTGCACCCGGAAGACTACTGGCAACCAATGCAGCTCGCGGAGGATAGGTGTTATATGGGTGTGTCTAGGTACGCCCATAATCACTCGCGCGGCTAGGAACTGACCTAAGAAACTATGGTGACTGGCCAGTCTGATATGTTGATTCTGGTTTGTTTGTAGCTAAGTATGATTTATCTACTCTTTCAATTATACCCATTTGCTTTGTGGTGTCCTTTCCCACCTGCAGGGGTGACCCGCATCATGGGTAACAAGAAAGGGATTTTCACTCGCCAACGGCAACCGAAAGCCGCTGCCTTCCTTTTGAAAGAAAGATATTGGAGGATTGCCAATGAATCCATATCTCAGAAACCACCAGCCCCGTGCAGTGCCTGCTTGCCCTAAAGCATGCTTCTCCTCCAAGTTTGCTCAACTCTCAGGCATTACAAGAGGCTCGTGTTACAGATGTTCTACGGAAAGAACATTAAAATACAGGTAACTTTTCTATGATTAAATGTCAAAGAAGACATGTACCGAGATCATGAAATCTAATCAACAAAGCCGCTAGCAGGACTGGTGACAAACTTTGGCAATCATAGGTTTGTTCTACCCCTACAAGGAGTCAGAGAAAAAGATACCGCGTGGAGACGTTTCTCTGATTTTGAAAAATATTTGCACATTTCTAAAGGTCAAAACATTTCGTAGCCTAATTAAAGTGTTTTACAATCTTTTCATCCCTTCTTGAATACATTTTATTAATTCTGTTTTGTATGTGGAACTACATTTAGGGTGTGCAGGCTTTGAGGAGGGGGAATGCCTGGGAAAAACCTTGTTCAAGATAGTGACAACCCCGCCCCCCACTGCCTTTGAAGGCACATTATCAATTCACCCATAAACCTAACATGTCCAGAGGCATCCCAGTGATTTACAGGAAAGCAAGGGGTTGAGCAGGAGGTTCGACTAGAAGACCTCCAAGGTCCCTTCCAATTCTGTTATTCTGAAAAGAGCTAAAGGAAGAGGATAAACAGCTAATGCAGGATCTTCTAATATGGAAAGGGAGGTTGAAATTTTGGGAAGAAACAGGATGAAGAAATCTTCATCGTAGACATGTTTACCGGCTTTGGTTTATATTTAATTAACCCTGCTCCAAAGATAGGCTGTCTGTGTGTGTGTGTGTGTTATGTGTATGCAGGAATGAAGGAAACTGATTTGCGAGGTGGGAAGAGAGACAAAGTTCAGAAACTTATATGAGGTCCTAGCAATGGGGGTAGCAAAGGGAATGTGGACAATGAAAAGGAGAGGAGAGGAGAGACAGAGAGACAGACAAGACAGAGAGAGATAATACTTTATTGGCCAAGTGTGATTGAACACACAAGGGACTTGTCTTTGGTGTGAATGCTCTGATGGAAGAGAAAATGAGAGACAAAAAGAGATAATGAATGCTTGTGGAACCAATGGAAAGATCCACTTTGTGGCTCCATAGCATGCTGCTGAGTTGTCAGAAGATTCTGACTCCGAGGGAGATGTGGAGTTAGAATCAGAGGAGAGACATCAGCTGTTGACACTATGCTAGATGCTGGGCCCTCCACGAGTTATCAGGAGGTGGTAGTGTCTAAGAGTAGTGGGGAGGAGCCTTTGAGTGATGCCAGAATTCAGAGGTTGCTCAGAAGACAGCAGCAATGTAGGAAGGGAAGAGGTCAAGCTACAGCTGATTAACCACACCCTATAAGAGTTAAAAGGGGTGTGGTTGGGAACAGTTCTTTGCAGAGAACAACTGAAGAGTTTGGAGAAAAGTCTAGTATTCATGTTGGGTTTCTATCATAGTCTATTCTGGTTTGTAGCATTTCTGTTCAAATATTTATTTCTATCACCTAGTTCTCTGTAGAAAGACTTAATTACCGGGAGTTTTATCACTTGGCATTTTGCCTGGAATTCTGTGGAAATTGGCCAGGGGCTTCTGGCAAGTTGACTTATTTCTCCATTTCTAAACAGAATGGACTTCTGGGGTTTTGAACAATAAAAGACACTGTTCGTTTAAGAGCTGGTCGTGATCTGTGTGTTTCGGGCATGGGACAGAACATCCACACTGCTTTGGTTTGGCAGCGTGCTATGGATCTGACAGCCGATTCTGACTCAGAGGAAGATCTGGAGTCAGAGTCAGATGGAGGGGCTGAACCGGCTGCTGATAATGGGCCTGTGGCTGGGCTGTCCACTAGTTATCAGGAGCTTCGGATTTTGATAACAGTGGAGAAGGGGCCCTGAGTGATGCAAGAACTTGGAGGCTAATGAGAAGGCGGCAGCAGCAGCAGCAAAGGAAGGGAAGAAGCCGAGCCACAGCTGACCGGTAATTGGCCACACCCCATAGGATTTAAAAGCGTTGTGAAACGGACTCTTGCAGAGAACAACATGTTGAATCAGAGCATCAAGTATCATGTTTGGTCCTAGTTTCAAGTATTGTGGTTTGTCTTAGTTCTAGTATTCTTGTTTGAACATTCAGTTTTGCATACCTGCCTCTGCGTTCCTGTTAAACCATGCATCTCTGGCTTTGAACTAATTTATGTAAGTGTCTATTTGTTATCTGGACAGTTGGTGTTTTGCCCAGAAAAGTGTGAAAGCTTGCCAGAAGTGTAACGTATCTGAGTGATATGAAGAACAACTTTCTATTGGAGTGTTGGCAATAAAGGACTCTGTGCGTTTAAGGAAGAGCCTCAATCTGTGTGTTACGGGCATGGAACACAACACCTTCTCTATTGATAACTGGCATGAAAAAACACAGGATTAAATGGACAAACAAAACTTTTGATGGAGATATTAGCGATTTGTTCATTGGTTTGTAGATATTCAGCTGATATGAAACCCTGAGCAACCAATTGCTTGACATTCGTTCATCTAATGTCAATGTGGCTGGATTTCTGACTTACAGCAATTGTATCTGAGATTTGAACTGCTGCAGTGTTGTCCTCAAACATCTGGATAGGATGGATTGGATATTTCCACATACTAGTTATGAGGGAGTTGAACCATAAGAGGTTAACCTGCCTCAGACATGCAGGCATACTCCACCTCAGTAGTGGAAGTTGAAACAAATATTTGCTGGCTTACATGCCAATATATGGAACAACCATTGAGATATACTGCAAATCCAGGTGTGCTACATATGGAGTCAGTATTGCCAGTCCAATCTACATCTGTGTAACAAGTCAGTTGGGCTTTATCTTTCTCATTGGACTCAATCTGGAGGATGATGTCCTTTGAACCATTCAAATATCTCAATATGCATTTGATCGTCTGCCAATAGAATTCAGTGGGTTTGTCTGAGTGTCTGGACACCAAGTTAATGCTTAAAGTGATGTCTAGATAAGACCAAGTTCTGAGGTACAGCAAAGATCCTATCACAGATTTGTAAAAGGTGATATCTTCAAACCTGGGACTGTCATTGTATGGATGTTTAAAGAAATCTGTCTGCATTGGTGTTCAAACTGGTTTGGAATCAGACATGTTGCATTTTTCTTGGAGTTCCTCTATTTTCTCTCTAAAACCCCTTTTGAGTTTTAGTTACCTGAACCGCTAGGTATTTGTCAATATGCTCAAATGACTTGAGTGCAAAATGTTTCTTTAACTGTTCAGCAAAAACATCACATGTCCCCTTATTTGGCCAGATATACAGTAAATCATCCACATAAACCAAAACCCTTTCTATGATACTATTTGACCTTTTAACAAAAACACTTTTATCAGCTGGTATAACATAATAACCCATATCTTCAAGAGCTGGTGCCACATTTTTTGAGATTGTTTTAGGCCATACAAAGTTTTCTTCAGCAGCCAGGTTTGGCCTTCTTCTTGTTGAAAGCCAGGAGGGCCTTTCACATATATGTCAGTGTCCAGGTCAGCAATAAATGTGTCTTTATGTCAAACTGGTACATTTCTTTGTTTTGTGCTGCTGTGATTGCTAAAGTGGCCTTCACACTCTCTGATATAATGGTGGAAGCGTATGTGTCACCATGGTCTTGAGGGTAGCGTTGGGCATATCCTTTAGCTACAAGTCTGGCCTTGTATACAATGCTGTTGTTGTAATTAGTCTTGATTTTGTATACCCATATGTATAGCCAGATGCAGTGCCAATAGTCTTCTTCCCTGTGGGTGTGCTTTCAACAGGAACATAGACTTTAAGGCCTTTGAGGCTTTGCATCTTTTGCCGCATTGCCTCAAATCATTTACTCCATTCTGTTTCAAGAAGTTGAAGGACATCATTGTATATTCTACGAGTTTCATCTATGTGGTAGACAGTGCTGAGGATCTCATTGTCATCAAATCTCTTTGTGGAATGCCTTTGTTGATATGCTTGGAACGTCTCACTACTTGCCATTCACTGCTGTCATCATTATGGGAAGATTCACTACTGTTGTCATCATGGACAGATTCATCTGGACAATCACCCCTTTTATGATGAGGCAGATCTGCAGGTGAGGTGACAGGCATTGAATTATCAGGTTGGTTCCTGGTTTGTGCCTTGGGAGTGTGGTATTGGCCAATATCATTGGAGTGGATTCTTGACCAGTTGGCATCTTCTTCAAAAGTAGCATTACAGGATATGACAATCCTGTTATTGTTGTCAAGGAATCTGTAGGCCTTACATCCTTGTGCATAGCCTAAGGAAAGAAGGTCCATGGAAATTGGATCTCCTTTTCTTTGTTGTTGCTTGGGAATATGGACTCAAGGACAAGATCCAAATATTTTGAGGTGTGACAGGTTGGGTTTCCTGCCATAGACCATGTAGTATGGAGTCTGTAGTACTCCAGAGCCTATTAAGGATGTAATTTGTGAAAATGATGACCTCAAGCCAAAATCTAACATTAGCATCAGTGATGAGACATGTCTTTATTGATTGCAGTAGTTCATTCCTTCATTTAACCACACTATTCTGAGGCGGAGAATGAGGCAATGCTGTCATGTGGTATATGCCTTTACTCTCCACCCATTCCTTAAATTTGTTGGATTCGCCACCTCTATCACTCTTCACCTGAGCAATGCATATTTTATGTTGGGTTTCAATGAAATGATAGAAAATCTTGAAGTATTTAAACGCTTCAGCTTTATTCTTCAAGACATAGATGTGGACAAATCTGCTATAATCATCAACTATATTGAGAAAATATTTTTTGTGGCTGAATGAGGCAAAAAATGGGCCTACCAGCTCAAATATGGACCAGCTCATAAATGTATTTTGCCCTGTGATGTGACTTCTTAGGAAAAGGGGTAACCTTTGACTTATTGCTATAAACAACACAGTCAAGAAATGTCACAATCTTTTAAATATAACCTTCAGAAAAATATAACCTTTTAAATATAACCTTCAGAAAAATCTTTGTGGATGTGGATCAGGTTGGGGAGGTACTCCTTCTATCTGGGCTCTGGCTCCTTGTGAGGTATTACTCCATTGATTTGAAGGCTGAACCTCATCAGATGGTTTTATGTAGTATAGTCTGCCTTTGTGTGATGCCTTTGAAAATATTACCATCTTTGAGTATATGACCCTCACTAGCCTTGAACATGAATTTAAAACCATAATCATCACACAATTGTGAAACACTGAGCAGATTGGACTTGATACTTGGTAAAAGCAGGACATTATCAACATTCCCCAAACCAGAAATCAAAGTGGTTCCCACCACAGTAACCTTGGCTTTGTCTCCTGTAGCGACCTGTACAGAAGAGTCACAGGTGCATGAACTGGTCCTTCTTAGTTCCAATGTTCCTAGTGGCACCTGAATCAAGAATCCAAAGATTTGTTGCATCATGATCTGGGGAGGTGTACAGCATGAGAAAGGAGGGAGGCTGTGATTAGTCATCTCTTCCTCTGCCATTACCCCTTCCACGTCCTCTACCCCTGTGCTACCAATTGTTGAAGATGTTTGGGATCTTGGTGCTTGCCCCTGGCAATGAGGTGATGAGGCCAAGAAGTCTTAATCATAATCTTTTATTTCAGGATACAAAGCATCTAGGTCTGATCCCATCATGGAACCAAAGAGAACAAAGAAGAGAATGGCAGGAAGGATGGAGGAGGCTTTTATATCCCTAGTGGATAACCCTCCTCTTGCTGCAGTCAGGTAAGGATTTATGGCACACCAGATTTTTCCATCAAGGCTGTATCGGAGCATGGCAGTGGTCAACACACTGCCGGATGTTCCATCTGACAGCGCCACCCTGGAAACAATGAAGGACCAGCCATGGTGCCTCTGTCAGTGAAAACAGAGCTTGGGAGAGCCTCACATAGCCTCCCCAAACTCGGTTTAGCTGGCAGAGAGTGGCAGGAGGCTGTTGTGGCCCAAAACAGAGCCTCAAAGAGAGATCTTGAGCTGGCCACACCCACCCTGGCCATGACCACCCCAGCCCAACAAGGTCAAACACAACCCTGATGCGTCCCTCAATAAAATTGAGTTTGACACCCCTGCTCTACAGTGTCTTCTGTTAGAAAATATTTAGGACAGTATCATGAGATTGTTAGTTTTTCTTTTCCTCCATTTTCAGTGAAATGGAGTGGAGACAAGAAAGCATGCAATATGAAATCTTTATTATGCAGAAAAATATGAAATCACACAGCTGCCGGTTCTTTAGCTGATGTTGGCCTTCATCTAGTTCTTCCCAAGATCCCAGGAAGTCATAATGTACCAGCATACTATATATGAAGATCCAAGCAGTGTGACCTTTTGTAATTGACCAATGGAAATTGGTCAATGCACTGATTTTTAAAATGCCATCCAAATTTTTTTTAGCATGTACTGATAACCACTGTAACCATCATGGCCAATCTCCCCAGTGGTTATAGCACACCGAGTGCTATATCTTTATTATTACTGTACTGCAGAGGATCAAGTTAGAGGTGATGTAAGATTGCTGTTTCAGTGGCAGGTGCCCAAGTTTTGTCTTCTGACTTCTGTGACTTTATGGATTTGATCCCTAAAATATCCTGTGACTGACTTTGAATTAGTAATATAGTTAGTAATTTGGGACCTTGGCTGGATAATCTCTTTGTACACCTTCAGATAAATCTGCATCATATCTTCTGTTATGAGCTACATAACTAGTGTCCTTTCTCTGATACTGTATACCAGGTGTCTCCAAACTTGGCAATTTTAAGACATGTGGACTTCAACTCCTAGAAGTCCATGCTGACTGAGGAACTCTAGGAGTTAAAGTCACAAGTCTTAAAGTTGCCAAGTTTAGCAAGGTCTGCTGTTTACAGTGGAACCTCGGATCATGACCACAATTTGTTTCATAACTTTGGTTGCGAACCGAGTTGGTTGTGAACCGAAACAAATTTTCCCATTGGGTTGTATGGAAATATGATCAATCTATTGCAGACCGTGTGAACTCTATTTTTTTTTTTTAAAGATTTTGAAGCATACATACAGTACTGTAGTTAAATATGCTACAGAGCGCACAGTGTAACAGTAAAATCCTTTAATACAAACACTGAGAAAAGCATGAACAACAGAGAAAACTGTTCAGTTGGTTGATTCTGAGTGAGAGAGAGGTTGCTGTTTTGTGGGAGAGCCCGCCTCCACAATGGAGGGACGTTCTCCTTCAGGTGTTTTCTCTCTTGAGATTTCTTCTCCTCAGGAAGTTTGGTTGCGAACGGAGGATTTGTTCGCAAACCGAGTTGAACATTTTAGATGATTTTTTTGGTTGGGAACCTATCTGGCTGTGAACAGAAGCGTTTGTGAACCGAGGTTCCACTGTATACGATGGCTAAGGACTTAAACCTCTGCTGCCTTGATGCTAAACACATTGTTTTGAGAATACGTACCGTACAGAAAAAAAGCTATCAAATGATAATCAGAAATTATAAAATGGCATCCTTTAAAACAACATATATAACCACATTCTAACAGCCAGCTGGCTTATTGGAATATATCATTACAAATTGGACCCTAACAGACATGGAATGAGATAACGCATAGCGGCCAACTTGCTGGGGACAACTCAGCAATTCCATTTAATTATTTAAAATAATTTTAAAAATATATACATTTTGTCATTCACATTTCATTTTGTCCCTCCTTTCTTTAAAGATTCTATTCCACCATTTCTTGACAGTAATGTGACTCTTGCCCTGTGGCGAGCTCTCCTGTGGTGACTGGGCTGCGGTGAGATGGCTGGGCTGAGTTGGCCATTGTAAGTTGTCCTAGACCCTGATAGGCAGAAGGTCTCTCTTACAGGGTCCCCATCATCTGTCACTCGGATAATGGGATTTTTGGATCAACAGCTAGGCCACGGGTATCAAACTCACGGCATCCCGTTGCCATCACGACATTTCACGATGTTTTTTCCCTTCACAGAGCTGGGTGTCAGCTTTGGAAGCCATATTCCTCTTAGAAGCTTCCACGCTGCCACATTCTAGAGATCTCGGTCCATTTCTAGCTGCTTTAATAATAGCAAAAATAAAGTAAAGGATCTCACTGCTGCTTTCCAATCCTCTTTTTTCTCGGGTAAAGTATAAATTAAATATAAATGATGTTTTTTTTTTTTTAAGAAAAAAGTCTTTTTCTGCTCTTAAATTGGGCCATCTGTACTGCATTTTACTCTACTTAAGAATAGACTTGAAAAAATTGCCAAGGAACAATTCCTCCAAGCATTTTGATCGTATACAGTCCAGGAAGCTTTTAGTAGCTTATTGCAGTGCCCATTTCTGAAAGTAAAGGATTTAGTTTATTTAAGGTGGCTGTGACAAGGCAGTGGGAATGTGCTGATTTCTAGGGTCGAGCATTACTTGACAGAGAGGAATTCATTAGCTGGTAGAACAAAGGCAGCATTTGCATTATCAATCTGGATGTGCATTTCACAGCTGTAGACAAGAGGAGCACCAACATTTGACACCGCAAGTGCCCTCCTGCCATGCAACCTTTTCATTTGAAATGAATCTGTTTGAGCTAGCAGGACAAACTGAAGTGACGGATATCAAGAGGTGGCACCATGGCCCTCTGGCTCTAATTGCTTTCCTGGCAAATCTGTTCCATTTCACAGGATGAAGCTGTTCATTTCTTCATCTGCCACCTTGAATTTGGAAACGAAACAGCCTTCCAGGATTTAGGCGATTGAAGGAAGCACCACCTGGGCATTTTAATTTGAGTGAGCATATTAGGGAAACCAAGAGACCTCTTTAAGAAAACGCATCTGGTCATAGGCCAATAAAACTGCAAGGTTTCTGCAAAGAAGCAGCTTCGGTTAATTGGTAGAAAACCCTGATATTCTTTAGCTGGATTTTGACCCTGTATTAATAGAACTCAGAGCACTTTTAAGAACTATAAGGTGAGACATGCTTAGAGTCAAAAAAGACAATGTTTGATGATCATTCCAAATGATCTTTGGAAAGGTTGTTGAATACATTGCACGGATACCCAAGGAACTGAGTTATGGATTTCTCTGCGCAAATCTATCTCAGGACAATGTTGGACACATGAAACTAATTACAGTAAGGAAGAGAAGCAACCTAAAGCAAAGGAGAAATTTCTTGACAGAACAATTAATCAGTGGAACAACTTGTCTCCAATAGTTGTGGATGTTCCAATACTGGAAGTTTTTAAGAGATGGGACAACCATTTGTCTGAAATGATATAGGGCTTCCTGCCTGAGTTGGGTTAGACTAGAAAAGCTCCAAGGTCCCTTACAACTCTTCCTCCTCCTCCTCCTCCTCCTCCTCCTCCTCCTCCTCCTCCTCTCCTTCTCCTCCTCCTCCTCCTCCTCCTCCTTCTTCTTCTTCTTCACAATTTGGAAGGGAAGATGGTATTTTTCAAGACCTCTACTCATGCATAATCTGTCAAAATGAGCTATGATCTCCTCTTTGATAGACAGGAGCATTTATAAATAGGAAGAGCATGAAAGGAGAAATCCGGCTGGAGTCACCTGAACCATCCAGAGTAGTCAGCTCAACTTACTGAGTCTCATTTGCTAAAGGCATTAAAAGTGGTTCAACTTACAAGAGTTAATATACAAATGTACGAGCCTCTTGGTTATATGAATGCTGTGCCACATTAAATTAAGTGTGCACTTACTTTGGATACTCCTTTTACTTGCGAAAGAACTGTGGTTAGCAAAAAGGAGGCAGCTATGGTTTACCTTGGAGATTGATGTAAACTGCCACTCTGTCAGAGGCGGCTGACAGGGCTAAACTAGTCAAGGCAGCAATTGCGATAACACAACTGTGGTGGATGTCAAAAAAGTATGCCTAACATCTTGATTTTTTTGACTCTTCCTGCAAATGAATGTCATTCTGCCTTTAAGG
>JANHGC010004333.1:88112-100746 GCA_027560395.1 Boaedon fuliginosus | reverse complement strand
CTACCCTGTTTCCCTGAAAATACAACCTCCCCTGAAAGTAAGACCTAGCCAGATTTTTACACGTGCGCCCAATATACATGTGCTCATAACTAATAGGTTAGCCAGTGGATGACATCCCCCAAAATAAGACCTGGTGCCTTTTTTGGTGGCAAAAAAAAATTAAGACAGGGTCTTATTTTCCGGGAAACACGGTAAGTAACATCCTAAGTTATTTTTATCAGCAAATGACAAAGGAAATATGATTAGATGTGTGACCCTAGTGATGCTCAATAATCCCTGTAATTCTGATTTTTTTTCCCAGCAATATATATTTATGGGCTAATCGGCTGAAAAGCCTGTTGAGATTTTTCAAAGTAGCAGCCTTGTCATTTTTCTTTCCTCATCCAGGTAACCCCAAACTTCCTTTTGGTTTATTTCCTTTCATCTGGTTTATTTTGAGGGACTGTAAGAATGAGGAAAAATCTGTTTGGCGAAGAAATCCTTTTTCTTTTTTCAAATAGAAGCAGGCTGCTAAAACTGCTGCATCAAGGGAAGCTTTAAATCTATAGGGATCCTGAATACATACCCCCAGTTTCCTTCTAAGCAAAAGTCTTAAAAGTATTAATTGAAATCCATGGAGAAAAGAAGGAAAAGATTATAACTTCTTTTGGCTTAGTCAGTGGTTAGTGAATTGGGAATCAGGAATCTGTGTCGACTATGCAATAAGTTGCCTATGAAACAGAAAAGGAAGAAATCTAAGAATTGTGAGAATCATATCCTTATATTTTTAAAATCACCTGCACTGCTACTCTCCTTGATAAGAAACATACAGGTGTATTGTAGTTCACTATGCATGCATGACAAAGGTATATAGTTGGCTTAGATTAAATCAAATTTGGATCAAGACAAATTTGATTTGTGTAGTATGTTCTGCAACAATGTATATTGCCTTCTGCAACAGTTCCTGCGTATATGTACACTACGTATTTATTTAAGTGAGCTATTCTTCAACATTTCATGCTACTTTCTATTTTATACATTCCCCTTGATAGCCGAAAAACACTAAGACTTCCTGAAATGGTTCCTTGCACCCTGTATTTCTTCCACAAAATGAGTATGTTACATATTTGTTTCTTAAATACATTTCTTAAATGCATTTGAATTAATTACATTTAATTAATTTAAATTTTAAATACATTTCTTAAATAGAAGAGTTCGGGAACAGTATGATATTATAAGTTATTGGCTGAAACTATTAACTTGTTTTTCTTAACAGATTGTGTGTGCATTTATTTCATCTTTAAACCATACAAAATCCATAGTATAATAATCACATTATATAGCAATGAGTATGTATAATAGAAACATAGGGAAAATATGAACATAAAATATATAAAATTTGCTTATATAAATGTAACATGGGCACTTCAGTTAAAAATAAGTATTATTTAAACAAGGGTCTAAAACTGAGATAAAAAAATAATTTAGACTGATGTCAGTAAGTAAAATGATCTTTTCTTGAAATCACCTACCCAACTTTATTTGGGTGGGCAAACAAAGGAAATCTCTAAAGGCTAGCACCAAGCAGGTACGTAGAGAAGGTGATAAGGTGCTTTTTCAAGAAGCAACTGGACTTCCTGTTTCACTTCTCATCCAAGAGGTTTCTTCAGCTCTGAGTCAGAAAGTCCAGTTGCCTCTTGAAAAAATGCGCCTTTGGGACAACCATGTCCTGGATGACTCAGAATCTCCACAAGGCAGATATTACAAATATCTGAGACAATTTGGATAATTCTTAACAATCCCACAATATAACAACTAAAAGAGTAATAAACAACAGAAAACAAATGCCCAGATTATCCATCATCAATCAAGCTTTGTTCAGATGAGAGTCTGAACCTGATATTCAAGTGAGAAGACTCACATTATCTGGGCCTACAGTGCATAGTCTTTCACCAGTTTCTAAAACTAAAACTACAGCAGCAATAGTTATTGTAAAAGTGTTCAGTGCAATAATACACAGTATTGTTTTTGGACTAATTGATTGATTTAAATGATTTGTATGGCCACCATCTCGCAGCAGTGGCTTTGGGAGGCCTGCAAAGTTAAAACAGCATTTAAAATAATTCAAACCATGTCTGAGGTTGCAAATAGCAAATTTCAACTTAAAGTAAAACCACATTAGCTGGCAGAGCTCACTTAACCTCCTGGCCCAAACACCTGGAGGAACAGCCAAGTCTTTTTATGCCTTGCAAAAGGCTAACTGGGTCAGGGCCATTCACATGGTTGATAGGATGCTGTGTTAGAGGGCAGTCTCTGCAACAGAGAAAGCATGACTCTTGGGTTCAACTCGATGACATTGTCTAATGGGAGGGACCCAGAGCAACCCCTCTGGGCTGTATCTAATAGAACAAGCAGAATTAATGGGAGACAGGTATGGATATCAAGTCATTTCTATTACATCTTATATGGAAGCTAGTCCTAAGCTCAATTCCATGGCTCATGAAGTTCTATCTTGCTTCCCGTTTCATTTTATACCTATAGAAAACTACGATGTTTAGCCATTCACTCTTTTGAATGTGGTTGAACCAATACGTTATTGATATTCAACTCTACTCGTTTGTCTCTCAGTATCACGGAAGCAGTCTATATCATTTGATGTTGCTTTTTGATTTTGGCCCAGGAGAAGGATAAACATGCTAAGATGAAACTCGGACAATCTGGAGATGCCACTGGTCACCATTTTTAAGATGAGAACTGAGGTTTGAAGAACTGGGACCAGGTGAAGAGGTACTGTCCTAAAACATTGCAACCTATCTTTTTGACATATTACTGATGTATGTAGCTTTTAACCACTAACACCCTGCAAATGATGATGTATGTACCCATACTACTAGGAATATGGCAGAGTAGACCGTTAAGTTTTACCACTCACTCTTCAAAAGATTATTTTTGTCAGGAAGCTCATATTAGCGCATGTTATCCCATGGTTATTTTAAGCAATTTCACAACCAACATGCATGCATCTTTTGAGGCTACCTTTGCCTCCCTTTGTGAGAGACCAATCTCAGATGAATTGACGATCATAACTGGCAGAGTCCACCTGTCAGAGTTCCAATGAAACTTCCCCATCATCGTTTAACACTATGGCTATATAATACTTCTATTACTGACACCAAAAAAGGCTTTAGCAGCTTCTCCTCTGCACTCAGTTTTATAACAACCAAATTCCATCTATGCAGCTATTTCATATTCTATAAGCTGAAATGAATTATGTGATTGACATCCTTTCACACAGAAATCATGCCATCCCCTTTTCACACCTACATACCATTCCCATGTATTCACTATACACTTTGCTACACACCACCAATCTCTCTCTTGCTGTATACAGTGGTGGCGAAACTTTTCTGATTTGTGACAAAAATGCATGCGTGCCCACACATGTGCATGTGTGCATGACCCCCCCACGCATGCACAAATGCCCCACACACATGCGCACACCTTCCCCATCTGCATACAATCTTCCCTCTTCCAAAAAACAGCTGATTGGTGCTGTCGCGCCAATCAGCTGTACTTCGAAAGAGGGTAGAAAGGCAAGTATAGTGCTGGAGTGGGTAGGTGGCCTTTTTCCAAATGCAAATCATGAGAGGCGTGTGCGCATGTGCATGGGGTGACAGCTTGCGTGCCTGCAGGGAGGCCTCTGCATGCCACCTAGGGCACGTGTGCCATATGTTCGCCACCACAGGTATAGAATATGCATATTTAAAAGTAGCTAAAAACAATTCATGTATCTGACAAAGTAGCCTTAATTTACAAAAGCTACATTTCTCTTTGAGTGCCTAACACTAGAATAAAGATCTCAAAGGATTGCGAGGAAGATTTTAAGATTTTATCAATGTCTGTTCAACTTGAATAATTTGGCCCTCTTAAGTAGAGCAACACTGGATATATTCACACTCCTTGGTCATCTGTACATGCTGTTTGATTTCTCCAATTTAGCTCCTCCTGCTGCCATGTGACATATGAATAAGTAATTCTGATTTGTTCCCTCCTAAACAGCCAGCGAAACCTTGGCATGTTCCAGATTTTCAATTCCTAGGATTCTGCTTTATTGCAATGGGTGAACATAATCACTGTTAGTCGATGTTCTTACAATCACAGGAGGAACCATTTTTCTGCATTTTAAATTTTTTACTTTGAGAGTGGCCAATAGCAGAATTAAATTATCTTTCATTTATACAAGCCATATGAACCTTGCACTCCATATGCACTAAAAGATTCCTGTTTGAGGACCCTGTGACACATGCATCTGATTACAGTAGCTGCTGTTTTCTGAAGTAGTTCTGTTGGCATCTGAAGTCGGAGATGTTGGACGGAGCGTGACTGATTGGCCATGAATCAGCCTCATGGTAGAAACCAAGGGTGATCTGGCCTACACCAGCAAGCATTAAATTTGGAAAGCATGCCCTTCAGTATGAATATTAAATCTGTGTTCTACTGACCCATTTTCCCGTTGCAATGTTACTGACTTCAAAGGAATAATACAGAAGGAAAATGAAGCCCTAGTATGTTGGAATTTGGATGCATTTCTTTGCCTTCTCATCTCACACTGTTCAATCACATTAACAAATCTGGATAACAAGCCCCTTATTGTACTTTTGGCATGTACACAAAATTACACTAGTTTGCTGCAATGCTAATTAATACAGAACAATTGCCACCCTAGAAGCCTCATTAGCATGAACTGGAATTCCCTCTCGGCTCCTACAAGTGCATTAAAAGGGTAGAAAAAAACTTTCCAGGCAGCTTGGTTATATTAGATTTCCTGAAAATATTGAACAAACATGCAACTGACACTTCTGAGACTTTGTAGCTAAGGGCCTAACCTTAACCTCATCACTTTGTATTTTGTGTTTACATTGAAAACAAAGTGTGTTTTGTGTTTGAATCAAGGATACATATTAGTTCTGTGATCCAGCCCAAAGCAACAATCAAACTTGGAGCAAATGGGGGCAATTTAAGATAGTCTGACTTAGCCAATGCAGGAATGAATAACTCCAAACTACACATCCAGATTCAAAAACGTCCATGAAATTTCAACCTTTATTTATAAACTAGCTGATAACCCTGCGTTGCCTGGGTATAGTCTGGCCAGACAGTTAGTAGCTCTATCTGTCACACTATTCCTTCCCTTCCTGCGAAGGGCAGGACGAAGGGCAGGGCAAGGCTCCCCGCCCCTTCCCTTTTTCTTCAGCAAGAGGCAGCCCGGGAGCCTTCCCTCCCACCTTCTCCAACCAGGCGTCCTTGATGGGGGGGTCTCCCCTTAAAAGCAGTTTGGGGAGGTGGCAGTGAGGGGCCCTTCTGGGGGGGACCCGGGAGGTGTCTTGACTCTTGGTGGCCTCCGAGTCACCCTGCACCTGGAGGGAGCATAGGAAGCAGCTGCACCAGCAAAAGCACTGCCATCTTGGCCCATCGTGCAATGCCTCGTGGGTGTTGTAGTTCTGCACGGCCAGGAAGGGAGGGACCACCCCTACCTGACTCTCTTTCTCTTGTGCTGCTCTCTGGCGCCCCATGGGCCAGATTATATTTTTTGCCGGTCAGTGTTGGTGGGGGTGGACAGTTCAGCAACTTTTTTAGGGGGCAGAGGTGTGGGTGACCCCCAGAGTGCTTGTCTCTGGAGGGCAAGTTTGGTTCGGGTTGGTACAGCGTTGAAGAGTGTATATGGCACACACACACAAACACACTGCTTTACATACTGTATAGACTAGCTGATTACCCAGCCTTGCTCATTTTTTTTTTTAAAGAAGTGTATTTGGTCCCGCAGTGTTTCAGGGCTTCTGAAGCCCCCGGTGTCCTCTCCCACATCATTTGCAGGCCTTCTGAAGCCCCTGGCGCCCCTCCAACATGCCACAGGCAACCTTACTTGGCGGGGCAGGCTTCTGAGTGGTTTGAAAATATGGTGCCTCAGTTTGAATATGGAGCCTCAGTTTGAAAACTGCACATGCTCAGTAGAGGGAGGGAAGCTAGGATTTTCTAAATAGTACTAAAATGATTAAATATACTTAAAGCAATGACCAGAGATCCAATGAACCCTTTCTTTAGGTCCCATGTTCTGCTTCTTGGAATAAATTTAGTATTGCATTCAAAAAAACAAGTATGGCTCTAAGTAACAAGACGGTGGCTCACGTGGTAAGATGCTGGGCTTGCATACCAGCTCGGCAGTTCAATTCCTGAGTGTGATTAAGAGAGTTGCCTGCTTGGGCACTTCCAACTCTGTTAATATATTATTTTTATAAGTCCAGAAAAAGTATTGTACCTTTGCTTTGTAGAGCAGAAGCAAGCAAGCAAATGCAAACATTATTCACAGACTTCTCATACATATACATCAAATTGTACACAACTGTTTCAATGTATTTCAACTGTTTCAGTGTATTTTGCTTGTTGTATTATGTTTCTTTATTCAGTTTCAATAAATAAAGGCAAACAGTAGAACTGGAATCAAGGATGCCAGAAATTCCTGGGCATAGTAATCAGTGACATCAACCTTCCAAGATATTCTAGTATGAAAGAAACAGTACAGTAGTTGGAACTGGGTCATGTAAACAAAAGCAATGTATGTATCTGATTTTCAGTGATTGCTGTTAACAGAAAAGGCACAACCAGGATCGATCCACTGTATTTTCATTCAATCCACAGGAAAAAAAGGTAGGATTTTGCAGTTTAGAATACTTCATTGCACAAGTATATGAACAAAATTACATAATTCATAAGCCAAACTCCACAAAAGCCACAGCAGAGTAAAATATGAAATAAAAAATTAATTAAAAGAGTAATATGTAACAGGTGTTAAGCAACATGGAAATCTAAAAAGGGAAATCCACTTTAAATTAGAGCCCAATAACAGAAACATACATAGATTTAAAAAAGCTATGTATATCACCAAAAATACATGAATCAAATTGTGGTGAATTTTCTGGTGTGGGCACTTTATAAGCAGGTTTCCACCTGCTGCATATGGGATTACAAACATGTGCCATTAAAGTATACAACTAATGGACAAAATTTGTTATCCAGATTATTGACTCCAACTATAAGCATTGCTATAAACTACTCCAAATTAAGATAACAGTCCTATTATTTTCAGCCCTACAAATGATTACCAAAATCTTCTGTTTCAACCTTAGCTCCGTTTTAACATTACCTTGTACAATGACTACATCTCTGACATTTCTAACTAGGAGGGGGGAAATCAAATGTTCATTACAGTAATTATCCCTCAAGTAGAGGAGGAAAACGTGATTATGCAATTTATAAAAATGCAAAGAGTGAAGCTGCTCTGATTATGACTGATTAATTTTACTAACAAGCTCTGGCATTAATCAGAATAGGGTGACTCTTAGATAATAAGAACAGAGACAGAAACCTAATCTGCAGATCACCTAGAAGGAAATCAGTTGGGTTTTATCACAAATATGGGTAATATCTCCCTGTATTGAAATATTGTGCATGTTTATAGATGTAAAAAAGCTTCCCTGCCTATCTTTCAAGAAATACATTTATGCTCTATTATACAAAAATGACCATGAAAACGAAATTTTAGAATAATATTCAGGAGTATTTTTTTCTTCAGAGCAGATGTTGTATTTTGACATGAAACTGAATGGCAAACTAAGGAGGCCTCTTGTCACAGGACAAAGTATGGAACTGAAAAAGAAATTCTTTAGTACTGTCCTGATTCTGCTTGGACTGTGGATGTTATAGAGAACTGGCTACTGCCTTGAATCTGGTATGTAGTGCAATGGGATATCAATATTAACCCTTATGTAGCTGAAGAAATTACATTACATTACATCTCAGGATCAATTTGGGCACAAAATCTTTTTCTCCATGTAATCCTTGCTAGCAAAGCAGGATGCATTTCACCGCTTATTTTTCTCCTTTACTAAAGCAAAGTTCAAGTACAGCACCAGAGTAGGCCCATCACACATTTTCAAACCAATCTTAAATCTATTCAGAATCTATTTTAATATACAACTGAACAGACCATAACTTAACAATTGAAGTTTACAGTCCATGTATACATTATCTTAGAATGGGGGGTTGGTCACTTACCGTAAACTCCCATTCTCGGTGGAGCCATGACGGGCTTGGTGACATAGGAATGGGCTCCGCCCCTTGGTCAGGCAAAATCAACTCTTGAAAGGGGTGGAGCTCCCTTCTGCTTCCCCAGACCGTTATTGCCTCTCACAGCAACTGTCAACTAGGCTTCAGCCTCATTGAAGTCTTTAGCTTTTCAACTGCTTCTATTTGGACAGGTTTGGTTTCTTTTTTTCCCCTTTTTTCTTTTAAAAGTTGTTTGTCCCAAGGGGAAAGCCGCCCTAGCGTTCTGGGGAACCTCCAGACTAGGTTGGAGGACCTTCCCCACAGGCTTAGTCAGGGCCCAGATGATTACCCTCCTCACTTGCCTCCCCTTCCAGCGGAGAGGTTTTTTCCAGACCCGGAGGGAGGAGTTCGCCACAGGGAAACTCCAGACCAAGTCAGAGGACCTTCCCCAAAGGCTTAGCTGGGGCCCAAGTGATTGTCCCTCCTAGCTCCCCACCGATGGGATGTCGGTGGCAGCGGCTCTGCGACCACAGAGGAGTGCAGCCGCTGCAAGCCACTGCAAGCGTGGCTTCTGATGGAGACGCCTGGCGTTGACTGCCTGAGCTAGATGACCGCCAGGTTTATCGCCCCTCGCAGCAGTCTCTGCGGCTCACCGCCATTTTGGGACAGCGACCCCCCCTTATGGACTTCGCACCCCTTTTACTGCCAGCAGGAATCCATGCGCATGCACACTACCTTATAACGACCCTCCTAGACTCCCTCGTGCTCCCTAGCAGGGCTAGGGAGACCCAACGAGGTAGAGGCCCCACTTGACACGCTCTGCATGGTTGTCTTCAAGTAATATTAGCAAGGGGAACAGAGAACAGGAGATGGTGTTTACAATAAGGGCCAGAGGACATGGGGACAGCCCCTGAACCTATTTATTTATTTAATTTATTTATTCGATTTATATCCCGCCTCTCTTCACCCATTTGGGGAACTTGAGGCGGCAAATTGTATTTCTATGGTGGCCCGAGTCATGCCACCAGGGCTCCTATCTTCATCCACAGCGGTTGACATTGACTCTCGCCTAACTTTTGTCTTTTCCATTCACTGGTGATGGAGGATGTCCTGCGAGATTCCTAACCCAAAGCGGGCCTGATGCCTCTTCCCCTAATGTCTTGGGGGGGTGGTGGTTATGGCAGCTACCCAGGCAGCAATCTCTACAGCTATGGACGCCAGGGGTCCTTCGGTGGCACCGCCTTCAGCCCCAACATCAGGGCCCTCGAAGAGATCTCGTTAGAGGCGTCACCTCGAGGAACCAGACTCCTTCGCCAAAGGCCCGGAATGACTTTCTAAGCCACCCCCCCCCCAGGCCCCTCTTGAGTCTCTTCTTTCTCAGCTAGAGAAGACTTTTCAACTCCTCTCCTCTCTGGGGTTTTTAATCAACTGGGAGAAAAGTTCCCTCTCTCCTTCCCAGTCTATCCCTCATCTTGGCTGTCATCGATTCCTCTCGTTTTAGTTTTCTTTTGGCAGAACTGAAGGGCAGGATTCTCCCCCTGGTAGCCCAAGTCCTCCAGGAAGAAGGTGGACATTTGCTCCTGTTCAAGCTCCTGGGCATGTTGATTCTTGTCCAGGAATTGCCCCTGGGCGAAATTCCATTCAAAAGCCTTCCAAAGTCCTCTAATTCCCTCCCAGCCCCAGATAGCCCTCCACAGGAGGGAAAGGATAACCCTGAGAAGTCAGGTACGTTTCCTTGGGCACCTTCCTGGGATCCTGGTTCTCCAGGCCCTGGTCAAACCACCCTTTGAGCCTATGGCCACCTGCTTCCTAAGAGACCTAACCTTAAAGACCATCTTTCTCCTGGCCATCGTCTCGGCCAGAAGGGTGGCAGAGGTGGCAGCTCTCTCAGGGGGCTCCCCAGGTTGTCTTCCTCCATAAAAGACAGGGTGGTATTACACACCGATCCCACCTTCATCCCCAAGATTCTGTTCTCACAGAAAAGCTGAGGTGATGCTTCCCACTTTTCCTGATCCTTCTTCTGTTCAAGAGAACCTGTCCCCTTTTGGGTGCTCGTAGGGCGTTCCTCAGTTATAGGGATAGAATGCAACCTTTCAAAGGACAGAGGCCCTCTTCCTTTTGTTATGCCAAAGAAAGAAGGGTTAAAGGCATCCTCCACCACTATCTCTAAGTGGATCCGGGAATCCATAGCGGCCGCCTGTGAGGCCCTCCACCTGGTTCCTCCCCAGGGGATAGGAACCTATTCTACTCAGGGTGCGGCTACGTCGGCAGTTTCAAAGCTCTTCCCTCCTTGGAACAAATTTGCAGGGCCACCACACTGACTGCCCCACTCTCTCATCAAGCATTATAAGATTCATATGCCTCCAGGGATCTATCTTTGGTGGGAGGTCCTTCAGTTATATTGACCTCTGTCAGCCCACCCGTAGGCTTGCTAGGGTATTGCACCCATTCCTACGCCACCGAGCCCGTTATGGCTTCCACTGGAGAATGGCGGGGGGATTGGTCATTTATCTTGAACTCACATTCTCAGTGGAGCCATGATGGGCTTGGTGCCCCACCCTGTTCTGTCTTCGGGGTTGGGATTCCGGGGTTTCGTTCTCTCTTCTTTCCTCAGTCTAGGACCGCCGTCCCTAAGTCCCCCTAGTTTTTCTCATGGGGGTATTGTTCTGTGGTTGCATTATCAGTGTTGTCAATAAAGTATGTTTTCTTCCTTATTGGTGGAGTTCCGGTGTCTTGTATAGTTTGATTTCTGGAACACTAATGCTGTTTTCAGCTAGTCACGTATGGGGAAGCAGAAGGGAGCTCCACCCCTTTCAAGAGTTGATTTTGCCTGACCAAGGGGCGGTGCCCATTCCTACGTCACCGAGCCCATTATGGCTTCCACTGGAGAATAATTTCACTGAATTTAATAGGGACTGACTACGTAGCATTAGGCTGGGAGGGGAGGAGGTATTAGGATTTCTAAGATTTACTTAATAAAATGATTTGGGATCCTCACAACCCGCTCAAGTGTTTTAAACATACAAAATGATAATAGAGATCCAGCCTCTCGAAATAGTTGTGATAACAATCTGTATTTACTCTGACCATATCTTCTAATTGAGAGCATAGAATTGTACCTAGACTGCCATCTAATCTGAGACTTGTAAGAATTCACCCAATCTTAAAAAAGATACAGCAAGGTTCTAATTTGTCCCTTTTTCGATCTAAGGATTTTTAGAGCTAGAAGCTGTAAAGGAACTAGAAAGATCAAGGAAAGAAAATTATTAGCACTTTCTTCAAATAAAGAAGAATTCAACTAAGTGGTAGAGTTAAGAACTCAACACCAGAGTAGAGTTTTGGGCAAAGTTTGGGGGCAAGATGGAGTTGTACAGTATTTTATCCCTAAAATCTGGGACAGTACTCAGACCATTCAATAACATTCAGAGTGTAGTTATTGATTTTCCCTCTTGTTTCTATCTCTACAGTTATTGTGATAGATTATTCAGTCTCTTAACTGTCTCAGGTTTGAGGCACTTCCCATTACATTTCCAGAAAATCTCTCCTGAGCCAATGTTTTTTATTAATATATTCTGACATTGCTGGTGAAATGTGTCTATCAATTCTGCACACTATATCAAGCTAGAACTTTTTAGCCATCATCCCTGACTCAGCTGCTCCAAAAGCATTAATTTAGAAAAAGGTTCAGAGGGATAAACCTGAATCTGAGACTTTCTGAAGTAGCTACTGCCACCTACAGGCTCAAATATTACTTTGTTGGAAAATTTGGGATGCAACTAAAAAACTTCCTTTATTTGGAAGCTGGGCACTATTCTCAGAGAGTACAGCCCTCCAATTAATAGATAAAACTACTGATTTTGGCTTCTGATGACTTTTAGAAATTATCTGCATGTAAAATTATTTCCAGCTCTATCAATATACAATTGGTTTTTTTGTCTCCGATCATTTATTGCCTATTAGGAAATCTACATAAGGCAGAGTTCCAAATTACTGAATTAACTATTGCTTTATTTTTTTCTGTATTCTAGTTTCCTTAGAAAAGCCCTAGGTACAACCTAAAACACCCCACAAACTTTAATATTAATGTCTGCAGCCTGTTTCCCATTCTATCTTAAACTTGTATTTACACAGACCCCCCCAAAAAAATAAGCCAATCTTTTGCTTCTTTCATTTTTTGCCCTATCACCTGTAATAATGAAGACTTCAACAAAATGCTGTTTGCTTGTTTGTTATACAATAATACAATTAGTAATTAGAATGTATGTGCACATAATTAGTTGATAAATCAAAACACTCTGAATCTATGCTGCCTGAGATATAGTAAGGGCTGGAGCAGACCTGCTGAAGTTTAAGTCTGCAAGTAGAGCTATTGGATCTGGCCTTAAAAAATCTAGACAACCACTACAGGGCAGCAAAGAGATAAAATAAACTAATTCTTGCTTGCCTCCTACTGATCATCTAGATTTTTGTAACCAATATCTGATAGACTTACATCAATCTGAAATCCACTAGCTACTTATTAAAGCCCAAAATAAATGTACTTGCTAACTTT
>JANHGC010004331.1:97711-108415 GCA_027560395.1 Boaedon fuliginosus | reverse complement strand
GGCCTTCAACCCCTGGAGATGGGCTGGGGAGAGCCCAGGGAGGCCGCGCTGCCCATGTGGCAGGCCGGCGTAGAACTGCAGCACCCGCCAAAGGGGTGGGAGGGCAATCAGGAGGGGCGGGGGCGGGGCTAGTGACGTAATTGGTGCTGATTTTTTTTTTCGGGATATTTAGCAGAATTTTTTTTTTCGGGATGGGGGCGGGAAGGACTAGAGAAATCCGTGACTTTCCCGGCAAAATCGTGATACTTGACAGGTATGCTCCAGAGGTGACAGTAAGTCTAGGCATACTGCCAAGAATGTAATAAGGGTTAACAGAGAGGCAGTTTCTGTAAACATGGCAATAAAGATTAGGCTAGAAACAATACTGGAATGTTTCTTTCCTGCCCTCCTTACAGGATTAGTCCTGTAAAGTGGGGGGGGGAAAGATTTCTTTCAACAACTGGTTCTTCGAACTGCTTCGAAAGTTAATAGGTTCTAGCAAATAGATGTGAACCAATAGAATCCCACCACTGTATGTATGCATTCATGTATGTATGTATGTATGTACGTATGTATCTCTCTCTCTCTCTCTCTCTCTCTCTCCATCTATCGTCTATCTATCATCTATTTATTGGTAGGTGACATAGTATAATTAGAACCCTCATTCTTTTCTTGTTGCTTGTCATTTTTCATTGGTTATGCCATCAGTTTCCTGTATCCTTCTGACTTCTTGAGGACTGAAGTGGTGATGTAACGATATCTTTTGGTACTAGACATTTTTTTAAAAATAAGAAATATCTTCTAAGATATTTTTGGAATTGACATCATTAGTGTACTGAATTTCTAAATAAGGCATATAGCAAGCTGATTATTGCATCAACACATTTTCTGAGTTTACCAACTGCTATCAAATAAATTAGCTTTGCACAACATATACCCAAAATTAAGTCAAATAAATTAAAATATGGTATGAATATAACTGCTACATCTCTAATCAACTTGGTAAAATATAGTGAACAGACCAAGCCAAGGAAGAATTGCAAAGATGAACCAACTTTTTAAAGTCCCTATTGGCTGAAAGGTCATAGCAGTGTTCTTGGAAGTTTTAGCAAAAGGAGTGTTTGTGGACAATTCCTTCCTTTACCTAAGGTTTGACAAGAACATATTTTTTCATTACTGGTAAAATGACAAAATTAGTTTTTCTCTTTCAAAGCATCCTCAGAGTCTATTTTCCCAAGAGTTTATTTCTCAGAATACGATATTTCTCAAAATTGTTACTTGATTTTTGTGTTCAGTCATAAGGAAGTTTGCTGGAATCAAAGGATGAGAAGAAAATATTTCTCCACTTGTTACTTTTAATTTGTATCAAATTCCTAAATAAACAGAGTTAAACTTCTGGGTAGCTAAATTGATACTTAATTATGTTTTTAATGTATTACCTTTCACTATGAATTTTGAGAAATCTAAAAAATTAGATTTCTATATAGTAAAATTGTACTATACACACCTGATTTCCTTGTGTAATTGATCTTTGCTGAACCCTAGTATGCTACTGATTTATTTCAGTGATTAGGATTTGTTCTTTATACAAGGCAGGCATAATTATATTTTATGGGGTAAGATCATATACAGAAGTGTCTATTTATTATTTTAGAGCAAGGAGAGAGATAAATAGGTACAAAAAGAAAATCTATCTATGTGGGTTGTTTATTTCATAATACTTTCTAAAGCATGGTGACATTTCAAATGCAATTCTGCACACCATAAAGGGATTTATTATTATTTTTATTATTTGTTGTCAGAGAATAAGAGAAAAAGAATGATTGCCAAATGCCACAAGAAAAAAACTTGAGGTAGTAAGTAAATCATTCTTAGTTATGAAAGGTTGACTATAGCAAAGGAGATCTGCATATGAAACTAGTCTCCTGTGTTCTGATTAATCTTTAGAACTGAACTGCAGATGAAAGCCAGAGGTTGCACGAGGCCAAGAATGTGGATTATGGTCATACATACAGTGCTTATCCTGTATGCTTGTCTGTGGCAAAGTGTTTCAGATGGAGAAAAAATAAATTAATATTTCTTGGGCCTTAAAGTCTATCCTGGCTTGATTTCTTGGGTCTGGCAAGATTTTCTAAGAAAGGACCTGGATAAGTCCTTTTCTTGCAGTCTTCTTGGTAAGATTTCAGAAGTGTCTTATTCTTGACGTCTTCCTAAGGCTAAGATATAGTGACTGGTCCATAGCCACTCAGTTGGCTTTGTGCCCAAAGTGGAAGTAGATGTCTTGTAGTTTCTAGCCTTAACAATTTTACCAAATGGTAAAGACACTTGACTCTTCAAGATAAATAAATACCTTCCATTTGTTCTTTGGAAGTATATTTGTTAGATCCACCCATATGGACTTTCAGTAGCCCAGAAAATGATTGGTTTGAAAAGTATTATTTCTCAAAGCTGAATACAAAAAATGAGATGCATATGTTTGATGTATTTGCACTAATAGTTTGTCTCAGAAAAAAAAAGAAAAGAAAGAAAAGAAAAATCTAAAAAAATAAAAGCAGTGGAGAAAATATTAAAAAGCTTATGTAAAGCTAATTATTTAGGAAAACATATTACTATTACTATTACCATTACTAATACACTATTCATGGCATTTATGTCTGTACCAAGCAATGCAGGGATTTTGTAGCCTCCTGGTGTTAAGGAACATGAAGTTACAACTGGTTTGGTTAGAAGAAATATGGGCAATTTGATAGATGATTTGGAATCTGTTTGTATATTAAGAGCATTTTGCTGTCATTTAGAATTGATCAATTGTTTTGATTGGCTATTAATTTTCTTGCTGTAACACTCTGTTCTAAGCTCTGTCATGGGTTTGTTGAGAATGGAGGAGAAACTGCTGTATCTATTTATGTAATGCTTCCTTTGCCAAGGCAATTCAAAACCCTATAAAAATCACGTAAAAACACCTCAGTTAACTTTAAAAGTTACTGTGAACAATTGAAATATTAGATTTAAAATGTATTATAAATTGTCAATAATGGGTCTAAAAGTAATATGTATATAGTTTATGCAAGGAAAATTTGGCTGTAAAGTTGGAAAAAAAGTGTAAAACTTAATTTTCCAGAGTGATGCAGAGAACATTCATTCTTGTGTGTTTCTTAAATACAAAATCTTTTGAATTTTATTAGTAACAAGTGTTGGAAAAAATGTCCATCTGGGTTCAGTTCCAAGTGGGAAGAAAGACACTGGAAACTTGGAGACTGCTTTGAAAAGTGCTTTAATGGTGGACACGACCACACTGGGGTCTTGGGCAAAAAAGAGCACATGAGTGAGAGAGGGAGAGAGATTTATACCCTTGTTTGGCTTTGAACTTGCTTTCTGTTCCTGTGGCAAGAAATGTATCCTGATTGTCAAACTCCCATGGGGCCATGCAAGGGTAACTTTGTAGGTTGTCTTGAGTCCCAAGCTTGGTTGAATCTTGCTGGGTGATGTAATCTTCCCAGGTGCCATGTGATGAAATGGGTAGAGGGCTAATCCTATCATGTCCTCAGAGCCATGTCTTAATCCCATCACCCTGGAGCTGAAGTGGGAGCATGGAGCTGCAGGTAGCTGTTTTGTCTTTAAAAACATGTTTCTCCTTTTTTCATCCAGGGAACTACATTATTCTGCATTTTTAATATTTCCTAGAGTATTTCATTCTTCTAGGCGAGGGGTGGTTGCTAACTTTCTACACTGGAGAAAGCAATAATGTTGGGAAGAGGTAAAAGGAACCCAGGCCGTCAAAGAACACAGTGGCCGGACACCATCAAAGCTGATATCTGCCAAAGCATAGAAAAATCTCAGACAGTGTAAGAAGATGTGGAGACACCTGGCCCATGGAATCAGACATGACTGAATGGGTAACATCATCAAAGTGATAGTTTGATCTTGGCAAACTTCTAATAGGCTTTTGATAAATAAGCTCAGTATTCTTGCTTTCAATGGGCTATGAGAAAGCACTTCAAAAGGGACTCTACAGAGATTTCTGGAAAGTAAAGGCAAGGGAGAGGAAACGTGCTTCCTGACTTACAACAAAGGTATTGTTAATACTCATGGATTTGGGTTTTTTTTTGTCTGGGCTTCTTTGAAATGCTGACACATCATTCACTAAACTAAACAGAAATATGTTTATGTTTACGTTTATTGAATTTATACCCCGCCTCTCTTCCCCAATCAAGGGGAACAAATATGTGTGTGTGTGGGTGTTCTTTCAGAAACTTGGTAGTATCTACTTGACAGAATAGGTTGAGACTTTAATTTACCTGACATAATAACTACATTTTATAGCTATGGGCACTTGAAAATGAAACTATTAAAATGGTCCTAGAAAACACCCAACTTGTCAAATGCATTTTATTCTGCTCAAAATGACTTTGCACACTATCATTCATCCCCATGAGAGAAAAAGTATTATTGGTAGAAAAATACAAATCAATCATAAATTAACACTGTTTGGTATTGCATTTTGTAAACAATTTTTTTTAATGCAAAATCATCCCAGTTTGCATTAATAGGAACCAAGCAAAATCAAATAGTCTGAGAGTACAAGCAGAGAATTCCTTTCCTAGAATTGAAGTTACAATTTCTGGTGTGATCTAATTTCACAATTTCTCAAGTATTAATCTTTTTGTATTTTCTATTAAAAAACATGAAAGAGATGCTCTTTACTTTGCACATATACTCTGCAGGTATACTGTCTCATATAAGGAACAGAATCTGCATAGAAAGTATACTGTACCTCATGGAAAATCATAGGCACCAGCTGATTTTCGCTGTGCGTACGTGCATTTAAAAATGTCAGCATAAATAAAATGTTGCAATCTGTATCTGACTTTTGTACACTGATCCTGTTGTAATGATTTGATAGAAGTGATAAGTAGGTTTAATAATCTACGCATAATGAAATTAAAATGGACATTTCTGTGAAATATTGTTTAGGTATTTAACTTTATCTAAATTGTGCCTATTCTGTAAGCATTACAGTAAATTATTTTCACCTAACTGAACCGTTTACTACTGGATATACGGTACTATTTACGCAAAGATTACTTTCATCCTAAATATTTGCTTCTCTGCCTTGGGGCCATTTGTTATCAAGATGGCCTCTGCAATCATGAGACAGAAGCCCTGCTCTTTTTGCAGGTGCATGTAAAAAAAATGAATGGAACACAGAATTCATGAGTACTATCTTGACCTTTTTTTGACAGCCCATTGGAAAGCTACAGTAACTTGAGGAGTAAGATAAGAGAAGGGTCCAGGGAAAACTATGGATATTATGTCAAGCTTTTGAGGTCTGCAGATTGGCCATCCTTAAATTACAATCCGCAATGGGATCCCAGAAGCAAATCCAATTGTTTTGCTTTCAAAAGAGATTACTTGCAAATAGTTAGGTACAGAAATACAGATGAAAAGTCACACTGACAATTTGAATTCATTTCATTTGTAAAATATTTGAAAATCGCATATAGTTCAATGCATAAATAATTTTATTTATTTTCCAGCACTAATCTTCTTTCCTGTTCCATACAACTGATAGTATTCAATACTTTAAAATACAGTTCATATTTTCCAGTGCTATGATTTCTACTTTATTATTATAAAAATATGGTATCTTTTAACTTTAAATAGCTTCTATTTAAATGTTAGCTTTAAGTTCTATTTAACATCTCACCGACATTTGAGTTTCAAATAGATTTCTTCCTTGGTGCCTGCTAGGTTCATTGTTTCAATAAAAATTATATTTAAAAAACTAACATTTCATAAGAAGGCAACATTAGTTTCATTTCCAAGGATGCCTGTAGATCTAATGGGGCCCCAATGTTCCTTCAGAAAAATATACATGATTGATAGCTGCATCCCTAATCTTGTTTTGGGAAAGAAAGATCTAATGTGGTTTAATGGTTAAGACATTGGACCTGGACTAAGCTCAAAACCACACCCATCCTTGGAAATTATCTAAGTGACTTTGAACCAGGTACTCTCTCTCAACCTGTCCTAATTAACAGGGCTGCTGCTGTGGAGGTAAAAGATTATTCTCGTGGAAGATATCATGAGTTCTTGGATGAAAGGCTGGATACAAATCTAATAAGCAAATAAATGAATATGCCCACCTGCCTATAAATATAGCACAGATGAGCAAAACGTTATACAGAGTTTCTCCAGGTGTATCTGCTCTGTACTGCTTTGTGACTTCTTAGATTTTTCATTAAAGCCTTTCATGTGAATATAGGGAAACCACCACACTGTGCAAATATTTTGCGAGAGCACACAGAGCATACAGTCAAAATTACAGTGTATCCAATTTGTGTGGATTTCAACTCCCAGAATTACTGGCTCATATCTTAAAGTTGCCAATATTGTTTTGCCTGAAATTAAAAAAAAAAACTTAATGTTGCCAACTAAGAAAAGAGCCTTGGTGGTTAAATGCAGCACTGTTCAGCAGGTTGTCTGATCGAATCCCCCCAGGCTCAAAGTTGACTCAGCCTTCCATCCTTTCTAAGGTCAGTGAAATGAGGACCCAGATTGTTGGGGGCAATATGCCGACTCTGTAACCGATTGGGGAGTGTTGTAAAGCTCTGATAAGCAGTATATAATAGCTGAATAGCTGAATGCTATTGCTATCCATGTTGTAAGTCGCCCAGAGTCCTTTGGGAGTTGGGCGGCATAAAAATGTAATAAATAAAATAAAAATAAATAAACTTTGAAAAACTTGAAAAACTCTGCATTAGCCCAAAATGAGGATCGATGTTGTATTTTACACTGAATTTGTGATCTTATTGATCAACATAAAATATATATACGTCTTCAAGTATTGCTATAAAAACGAGGCAGAACCTATTCTATTTGAAAAGTGTAGAAACTCAATTTGATGACACTGGAAGATTAAGCAGGAAAAAGTTAACTGTTAGAAAGAAAGAAGAGACAAAGGTCACCCATATGCCTCAAGATTGTAAGGAACTGTTCCTACTCTTTGTCCTTCTTTCTTTTTCACCAGGTGACAAAAAATAAGTGACTCTGTTTTCTTATTACTTTCACACATATTATTGAAAATAAAAGATAGCTAGCCTGAAAATTTTCAACTGTATTGAAATAAAAACCTAACAGATTTGAAATGTGATTGGAATGGAACGGAATTATACATTGTTGATATTTAAGAACTTCTATAAAATGCAAACCAGAACAATATTGTGAAGACTGAGATACATTAAGCAAGAATAAATGAAATTCACTGATAAGAGTTTGATTTAGTGCACCTTAAATTCCTCTAATGATTTACCTATATTGTATGTCCTTCCTTTTATTTGCTGTATAAACGTTTGTTCAGACTAGTCTGTCCAAGTAAAGTTGCACTCTATTGTATTTTATTTGGAGCCCAAATGTCCTGTGATCCTTAAGTACACTGATTCTGGGTATATACGTATACCTTGAGACAAATCTGAAAAAGAACCATTTACTTATCTTTTAATAGTTAACCAAGGAGACATAAATTGCCCAAAAATAAGATCTCTCAATGAGAAAAATAATGAATAAGCTTTTCAGACTAGGACCTTCATCTAATAAAAACATTTATAACACAATGGTACATGTAAAATTATAGTTATGTATCCGAGCATCTTGCTGGATAGATAGTTCCAGGAGACAGATTATTAATATAAAATCCTTCGCCTTCTCTATAAAATGTGATGTGTAGTCATTTAGAATATGAAAGGAACTGATATATCACTACCCCTTCCATTGGTCGATTGATTAGATTTATAAAGCACCTCACTCCAGAGCCTCTAAATAATACAATATATTAACAAAAAATGAAACTGAACCTTTACAAAATGGAATGGAAAATTATCAGTAGGTCTGGGATGAGGACAAGGTTTTCTGGGGGTACAAGAGATAAGAGGGTTAAAAAAATGGTCCAAGGCTGAGTAGTTTCCACAGAAAGAGACTCAAGATGATGTCTCAACCATGCAATCAAAGTCCCCCCCCCCCTTTGTCCCATGCACTGAAGGGATAAATGATTGTGGCTGCCATTTTGACTTTTTTCACACCTCCTTCCTCTGAAATATGCATGTTTTTTAATGTCTTTTGTGAAGAAGTTGGTGAATTTGTCTAATCTCTTTTTAAAATTACATACTTATATCTTTCACAGAAAATTCTATAGTATTGATAGAATAATCTTGAGTTAAAAAGGATTCTATTTAGAGCTTTAGAATGTAAGGAGCTAAACTTGGTAAGGAATTAATTTCATAAGGAAATTCAAGATTACAGGGATGTATTGCATTTCCCTAAGATTAACAAATCTGTCTCTGAGTCATTTAAGAATTTTTCACTTATATTATTTAGATTCAAAACGTGCTTAACTTTTTATTAGAAATAACTTTATTTCAATCTCTTTCATCTTATTTAAAGTATTCCTGAAGTTAGTTTTTTGCAAATTAGTAATTTAAGCATGCCATAAAACAGGGGTCCCCAACCCCTGTGACATGGCCGGTAGTAGTCGATGGCTTGTTAAGAACCAGGCTGCACGGTGGAGGTAAGCAGCGGACAAGCGAGTAAAACAGGAACCATCCCCCCCACCAATCTGTGGAAAAATTGTATTCCACAAAATTGGTCCCTGGTGCCAAAAAGGCTGGAGGGTGGGGGGGGGCTGCTATAAAATATAATATAAGGAAAGTATGCTTCTAGAGATCCATGTTTTCTGCCAAAGGAAAAGAACACAGAGTTCAAATAAAATATAGTAATGTATTTCTATTCATAAATTAGATTGTTATTATATCTTCCACTGTATAGATTCAGTTGTAATCTTTATACATGAATTTCCCCCCCCTGCTGTGTAGACTCAAAGCAATTTCCTTGAAAACATTGTGCATACACCTTAGTTCTACTGAAATAATAGTAACAATAATTTCTGCCTTAATTGACGTTAAAATAAAAGAGATGATCTATCTAGCGGGAGGGACATTTCAAATGTTTTTTAAATGTAGTTAACGAAGTGTGACATTATTAACATTACACTAAATATTAGCATTGAAATAAGAAACTAAAAATGAAAGAGTGAAACTCTGCTATGATACTTAGGAAATACAGATGAATAAACATAATAATGATTTACATACAGTATGAGTAGTTCACACTTTATGAAATAGGAAGCGTTTCCTCATTTATGGCTTTAGAAGAAGGCAAAGATTGATTACATCAACAAATAAAATTGCTACACCTCTTTAGTCAGCACTGGACAGCTCTGAATAGAACATTTTAAATAGTTCAGAGAAAACAGGAAATACAGCAATTAGGCTACTTATTTATTTGCAAAGGAAAACAAAGATTTGAGGCAAAACAAAACAAAGCTGATCATAAGATTTTTAATTCAAAGGCTTCTCTTTTCTATCATGTTGTCAGTTAAAGCTTTACCAATTGTAATGTACAAAGTAAATATCGCTCTGGAAACCCATCTAAGAGTTAACCACAGAAGAGTCAATGGTCACAGAATGATTCAATGATATCAGATAGATATATAAATGTGTTTGATAGAAAAGCATATTTATAGTTCACTGTTGACCTTGGGGTCCTTGGTGCTCTCTGAGCTTGGTTGTTTTCTTGCAGACATTTCATTACCAAACTAGGTGACATCATCAATGCTAGAAGGGAGTGGGGTTAGCTGTCATTTTATATATTGCTGGATTGCCCTGTCAGTATTGGTGGATTCTTTTCTTGATTAGGCTGCTTCTTACTATTACCTTGCTTGTCTGAGTTGGTGGTTCCTTGATTGCAGTATTGTTTACTTCTTGATTGTTATTGGTCTTGTATGATCTTGGTGTTAATCTCTGCTCACCGGCTGTTAATTGTTGGTGAGGGAGTGTTTTGGTCTTTTTATTTCCTTGTTGGGTTTTGTCTCTTTTGAATGGTATGTAGATGTTGTTTATTCAGTTGTTTTTATTGTAAAAAGGCAAGAAGCCCTAATAACAAAAATCAGCTACTGAAAATAAAGCAAAAGAGCCAATGATTCAAATCTTAGGTCTTTTCAGAAGTGTCCAGAGGGTGTGGACAAATAGAGTTTTGGTTGCACTGTCAGAGCTGCTTAAAAACACTTTTTTTTACCATATTCTGCAAGACCTTGTGTCTTTTGCTCACCCTTTTATAGTAACAGACTTCAAACCATTCATTATTTGGCTTGGATGTGACTTGGCTATTGAGTTAAAAAGTCCTTGGGAAGCAGAAAAGCATTCCAGCATAACATTTGCTAGCTTCATTGGCAATCTCTATTCTGCATCTATTATCTACTTTTTAGCTTGCTGCAGAATGGTGTTGATTTGACATGATCAGAAATGGATAGCAATAGCACTGAAGACATATACCGCTTCACAGTGCTTTCTAGCCCTCTCTAAGCAGTTTACAGTGTCAGCATATTACCCCCAACAACAATTTGGGTCCTCATTTTACCAACCTCGGAAGGATGGAAGGCTGAGTCAACCTTGAGCCGCTCAGAATCGAACTCCTGGAGTGAGCAGTGAGTTAACCTGAAGTACTGCATTCTAACCACTGGGCTACCACCAGGGATGGGTTTCTCCCGGTTCGCTGGTTACCTGCTTTGTGGACGCGCTTCCCGATCAGCTGTCAAAAGCGTGCTGTGCGGGATCGCCTTCAAAATCTTCGTGGTGTTCTGCAAACACTCTGACTGGATCAGAGTGTTTGCAG